>BPLS01016167.1:0-25664 GCA_019656275.1 Rhododendron kiyosumense | reverse complement strand
GCACCTTAAGCTTGCCGAAGCCCCCTCACCGAATCATACCCCCACAAGTAGTAATTTATTTGTATTTACTAAAACCTCGTGGCTCATTGATCATACCTTTATGATTTAATGAATTGTTAATCCTAAGTTTTGTGATGCAGTAGTATGGTTCTCCGTGTTCCATTTCGCCGGTGGGTGCATGTGGAGCATCGAAATCCTCAAGCTTTACATCGAGGATTTTATTGTCTTCTCCCTATTCAAGGCGAAAGGTTGATTGCCACTGTTGCACGATATCAACGCTCTGGACAGTTGGAGTATAAAGCATTTAGTATCTTTGTGCGCAAGTATAGAGACATATTGGGTTTACATGTGCAGTTTTTCTTGTTGTTTCTGGAGTGGAGCTTGCTATGTCAAAATAGCATCATAAATGTAAGATTCTCAACCTTTTGTGGCCTTCAAATCAAATGAATGAAGTTCATATTTTGTCTTTCAGTGGATGTCAATACCTTCAAATTAGCAAACAGACTATAAGATACTAATAATTTGCAAACCCTTAGGGCCTGATTCCTGCACGGTGGATGTGTGCATGTGTGTTGTTGTTCTAAGAATAGATGGATGTACACTTCTAAGAATAGATGGATGTACACAAACTGCTGATTTTGATTCAAAAGGAATGGAATTTCTACTGTTATTTTGCATTAGCTTTGGACGTTTTGGTTCTTCTCAATTTGATTTGAAGTGCTTTGAGGCATCATCTTGTATATTTTAGCTATGACTTCCTTGTATATGTTAATTAATATTTGAGTCTAAAATTAATTTTCTGCTCTTATGGCTTCTTTTCATTTTTGATTAGCAAGTAAAGTTTTGAGTTATTGAAGTTGCTAATAGAGGATCATGGCAGAAAAGAAGAAGGCATTCAATTCCAAGAAGGTTGGCTTGTCTTATTAGTTCTTTCTTCTTTTGTATGTTTATTGGTTTCTCTGTTTAGGACTGTTTAATCGTGTTTGGTGGTTGGAACAAGATACTTTTGGAACTCATGCATATCCGAACTCATTTTTAGGCAAATTGCACACATATCTTCATATCTTCATTTTAAGTCGTGTAATTCATTATTGAGGATTGTTGCAGTAGATAATTTTGTGATTTTGTCAATAGCTCCGAATTTTGACGGCTTTTATATCTCATGCCTGCTTCTTTACACTTGGTAGGATGAATTTGGGTCTATGCATATAACTGCTAGCTCGGAAAGATGGTATATGCTCTTGCTGAAATTAATGTAAATCATGCGGATTGAAATTGGAAACATATCCCAAAAGACGTAATGTTTTATTAATCTAGCATATGTTGCTATTTGGAATCAAATTCCCAACTCTCTTTGTCCATGTTTATTCAGATTTTTAGGCCAAGTTCTGGTGTTGTGTTTGTTAATCCACAATCATGAGGAAGTGCACATGTTTGAACAAATAAGGAAGCAGAATCGAAGGACAATTAATTAGGATCGTTAGGTATTATTTTTCCTTGGAAAGTGACAAACAATGCACTATATAGCCAGCCTTTATGAATCTCACCGTTTATTGTCAACGTTTTTATTACCCCATTAAGTTGTGTTGATCTTCAGGGAATGTAAATGTAATCTGATAAAAATTGTGCAGCAGGTCAACTTTATGAATCTCACTTTAGGTTCTAAAATCTAAAGAGTTTAACCTAACCCTTATGCTATGAGCTTTGCATTGACATTTTGCTCTTAATGCTACGAGCCCTACATGTATTTGGGACGTGTCTTATGATGAGAGACTAATTTTATTTGTTAAGCTTGTCAATCAGTTTTATTTTAAGGTTTGCTTCAAATTTGTTCTTCCTTAATTTCTTCTTGGCTCTAGAAGTGGATTATCATTAGTGGTGTCCTGCGTGAATTGATTAGCTTGGAATTGAAATGAGTATTAACACACTCAGTGCGTCTTTCAATTGCATCAACTGTTTTCATAATGTACATTTGCAGTCTGTTTTGAAGTCTGACCACATTATATGGTTGTAACCACCTTAGGTGTGACAGAAGAAGATGTGACGCTTCACATGTTGGGGCTACTTCAGTTTGGCTGTGCTTCTCGCCGTTGTTAAGAGGTTAGTGTTGCGATTCTTGGTTCTTCCGCGTTGCTTCATGCTTATTTTTCCGCTCTTCTGGTTTTGGTGGTTATATGGTTTTGGGGCTTTTATTGAAACCGCTTTGTTGCTATGTTCGATTTGTGTGTGTTGATTCAATCAGGGATAGTATTTTTAATTTTTGATGGTTTTCCCCATTCTTCATTCGTGTTGCATGTATGGTTTTGTGGCATTATGGTGGCTTTGCTAGCTTTGTAGATGTAGGGTTTTAACGATTTCTTGTATTTAGGTTCCATCATGCCTATGGATTGAAATTAGGCAAATGATTTCTTCAAATGGTTTGATGGTCAAGCCGGTTATTGCTACATCCCAATAGTGTTAACTGCCTTTTGAATTTAAAAATCCCTTCAAAAGTTGAACAAATGGGCATTCTGAAGAAAGAAGATGGTGGTGCTCTTTTATTCGCACATGCTGACTTAGGCTTTGTGTTTGTTTTTCCAATATATGAATGGATTGGAATTGTACGTGCCATTGTCCAAAAGTTTGTTATTATCTTATGCATTGCAGTTTAGTGCAGGAAAAACTGATCGAAGTGCTTGCTTTAGCTAATGTTGAGGCTATGCAAGCTGCAAGTTCTTCCGTTGATGCTCGTATTCCTGAATACCCAAGCAAAAGTATTAACAGATAGATAGCTTTGGTCTCAACACTTGCAGCAGTGGGACTGTTCTTATCAACACGGCTAGATTTAGGTGTTTCTTTGAAGGACCTGACTGCTATGGCATTACCATCTGAAAAGGTTTGCTTGTTATCCACTTTGTTGCTCAATTTGTGCTGTGCTTAATTGATTCCTTGATGTATTATACCTTTTTTTTTTATCATCTGTATGATACTTGAATGTTTGTTAGGTGCATTGGATGAGGATTATTGAGGAGGTAGATGGAAGTTCTTTATGTCTTTGAACTTTGATATTTTCACTTTATTATTCCATTTTTTTACACAAAAATCAAAGTTAACTTCTACTATGAGCAACTACATCCAGAATATTAGCAACAAACAAAAAAAGATCTCCACAACGGACATGACGGAAGTGCTTTGCACGTCGCCATGCATAGTTCTGGAAATGCCCTTGGTATGTAATCAATCAACAAGCAAAGAAACTAAAAGAATTGAAACGGTACCACTTTTCATTATCCTTTTACCGATACAGGAGTGAAACCAAGTAGCATCACCATGTCCCCCATGTTCCGAACAAGTGGCATGTCTTCCATCTCCCAAGTAGGGTTGGGATCAATTGCCACGATCCGCCCGTAGTTCCCTTGGGCCGGTATCGTCACTTGTGACCATGGAAGGCATCGTATTGAGCCCTACGTACCACAAATGACGATCGTGGCTGTGGAATAGTTACCTTTGAATGCTAGCATGGTAGAGGATCCTGCGGAGGGGTAGTTACGCGGCCCTCCCCCCACCAGAGGTAAATTATTTATAATCACATTATTAACGTAATTGTATAGCAGGCATTGTTTATCAGCAAATATAAACAAATTTCCGTTTGGGAGAAAGTGAATCGTATGGATACAGGTTATCCCCTTCGTTGTCTGACACATTGCCATGGAACATGAAATTAACTGCGCCGCTGATTCTCGTGGGTAATACTCCAAGCTGTTGGCGCCGATACTGATGTAGGACAAAAATTGATAGTTTTTGTATTTTATTTTTATTGTTTTAGAATAAGATTTTGGTTAGGAATATTTTCGTTTAGGTTAGAATTATTAACTTTTCATATTCGGTTTGATTTTGATCTCTACCTTTATTAAGATTCTTGGTCTACAAGAATTAGGATTTTATTTTAATTAATTAGGAAATATCTTTTATTTAATGCCGCTTGTTTTGGCATGATTTATTATTTCTTTTACAGTAGGATTTCTAGGGTTAAGTTCTTATAAAAAGGGCTGTAACCTATTCAATTATTTAACTTTTAAGCTTTTTGATTAATAATATTGCAGAGAATTTCTCTTTCATTCTTGTGCGCAAGAATTGCTCGTTGCGACGGGTTGATTATCTCGTTTGGATTAGTACGCTAACTAATCTCTTGTGAATTCTGCCGCGTCAAGTGGTATCGGAGCCAGGTTTTGCCTGGTTCGATGGCACGAAACAAAGTTGAAGACACACCCATTGACGTTGGTCGTGGGCTAGCTGACCTAAGGAAGATGATGGAGGATACCCGAACACAATTGCAGGATCGAAGCACTCTGTTAGCCGAGATCCGTCAAGATACTCGCACTCAGTTCGCAGAGATCCGTGAGTTGTTGCATGGGTTGACTCTACAAATTCGCCAAAGGCCAGAAAGGGTTGAGAAGGATCGCGCGTTGGGATTTGCCCATCACCAACCTCCTTACCAGAATAGGAACCGCGTTGAGGGATTTGCCCGCAACCAACCTATTCACCAAAACGTCTCCGGAGGATATTCTTACTATCAATATGATAGTAGGAATGAATTTGAAGGCGAGTCATTCGAGAACCGTGATGATTATCAGTCAATAAAGCGACAAGCAAATTTCAGGTATTACAATAAGTTGCCAAAATTTAGTGGTCTTGAATATTTTGAAGATCGTTTGGATTGGATATTGGACATTGATGATTTTTTTGAGTATACAAAAACTCCTTTCGAACAAAGGTGGAGGTTTTTGTTATTGAAGCTTACGGGTCCGGCGCTACAATGGTGGTTAAAATTACAATCGTCAAGAGATCGATTGGGCAAGCGTCGAATTCATGCATGGTCGAGAATCAAAATACTTTTGGTGGAGAGATTTTTGCCATGGAATTATGAAGAATTACTGAAGGAAAAATATGGGCCAAAGCAACAAAATACAACCATTATTGTCAAAGATGTCGTTGAAGAAGTTGTCAAAGAGGTTGTGATTCAAGTTGACGAACCAAAAATTGAAACAGAGGTTGGTGATAAGACAAATAATATAGAAGCCGTGGATGAGGTCATATTTGAAGTTGATATTAAAAATAATAATATTGATATTGGTGATCAAGTTGTTGAGGACCGAAACAGTTGTCTATTGGAGATGGTTGATACTAATATTTGTGTTGAGGAGGGTCTCGCCATCAATACAAGAGTGTCGAATGAAATACCTTCAAAAGGATTGTCTAACAGTCAATTTGAGGCGTATATCCAAACGATGGATTCACAACATAATTGCATCTTTGATAGGGCTAAAGTTACTTTTGTCGATTTTCTTGGAGTGGAAAAATTTGAATGGATTCCCAATATTCATCTAGTGAATCTTGTCAATAAGGTGAAGCATGAAGAGAAAAGATTATTGCATGAAAACCTTTCTTTGACAAATTTTTGGAGAAGTAAGAAGTTTAAATTTTCCATGTTTCGTCGATGCTGTTGTCAACTTGCAACCTATTGGAAGAAGGGACATGAATATTTTGAAGGTCAAGGAGAGTGGAGCACATTGTTGAAGTTCGTGTTCGAGAAAATTAATTTGAAGTACAAAATTGATGCAGATAAGTGTCAACGTGTGAAGTTGTTTCAAATAACAAGAACTCGAGGTCGAATTCTTTTGAAGAAAAGGAGACTGATGTAGGACAAAAATTGAGAGTTTTTGTATTTTATTTTTATTGTTTTAGAATAAGATTTTGATTAGGAATATTTTCGTTTAGGTTAGAATTATTAACTTTTCATATTCGGTTTGATTTTGATTTCTACCTTTATTAAGATTCTTGGTCTACAAGAATTAGGATTTTATTTTAATTAATTAGGAAATATCTATTATTTAATGCCGCTTGTTTTGGCATGATTTATTATTTCTTTTACAGTAGGATTTCTAGGGTTAAGTTCTTATAAAAAGGGCTGTAACCTATTCAATTATTTAACTTTTAAGCTTTTTGATTAATAATATTGCAGAGAATTTCTCTTTCATTCTTGTACGCAAGAATTGCTCGTTGCGACGGGTTGATTATCTCGTTTGGATTAGTACGCTAACTAATCTCTTGTGAATTCTGCTGCGTCAGATACCCCCGACTATTATGATAGAACTGTCGGGAAGTATCTAATTCGTGGCGTACCAACGCCCTTGGGACAATGAGATGTTTTGAAGCTCAACCCAATCGCAAGAGGAAGTGTCTTTGCATGGGTGAATGTTCGGAACTTGGTGTTGCCGTCGTTCCAGTCGCCGGATTGGAGGAGGGTGCCGTCAGGGAGGAATTGGCTCGAGGAGCACCATGTGTCGGTTTGGATCATGAGGGGACGAATTTTGTTGGTTTGAGGTCGAGGAGAGCGGAGTGGGCGGAGCAATCGGTCTTTAAAGCCAGGTCCTTTGAGTCGTTGCGGCATTGTTAGATGCAGTTAACGACTGGGAGCGATAAATTGGATGCGCCGATGTTGGTCCGATCGAGGAGGACGACGGTATTGAACCGGGTGACGGTGGCGTGCATGGCGGCAAATGCCAGCGTTTTGCACAATGACTTCCCACGTGCCTCCCTGGGCACTGTTCCGATGATTTTGACGGCGAATTACAGGAATTGTAGACAGAAGAAAATGGGAGCGGCCATAGTGAAAGCGAGAGAGTGTTCACTGTTTAGTTGTGTGTCTGCCCTTATTACTCATATATATATATAGGGATTTTCAAGTGAGGGATCTCTCATTTTAACGACTTTGAAAATCTGAACCACTCAATTGTGTGTTAATAATATAAAACTAAAATTGGAGTGCCATTGGCTAAATTTAAAGGGCCAAAATCACCTCCCTAATTTCATTATTACAACCATAATTTCAAACTTTCGATAAACATATCTATCTTACAACTTTAGACAAGCATACCTATTTATTAGTTGACATATTCGGCTCTGACTATTTGGGGACTTAAAGGGAAAATTTTAATGTTGAGTCTTATTTGCTAGACCATTAATGTAAAGGGTACCAAAATTAAGAGGAGCTACTAAAATTTGAAATTTTTTGGTATTTAAACCGATCGCATTTTTGGGTTTAGGTCAGAGCCGGCCCTATTGGTTGATGGGTTCCACTTATGTGGGAATAATTTCTTGGGGGATGAGTGTTGCGGTTTGGCCAGGGAATAATACTGTTGTCACGCATCCTCTTGGAAGATCAGTGAAGATAGGAATTTCTAGGGATGGTTGTCGGGCTAAGCCAGGCCTACCTATATAGGTACTAGTACTAGTTTAGTTTAATGGAAACAACTTACTATCAGAATTGGTATCCTCAGAATTTTTAGTCAACTCATAAAATTGGAGCTTTTAAACTAATTCATCTAGGTAATCCCAAGCATCTTCAGCGTTTTTATCCATGAATTCATCAGCGGACCTAAAATCCACCTGGCATGGCTTAGGATTTAAACTACGGCAAAAGATAACCAGAAGATTGCCAAGCTCACAATTAAAACTCGGCTAAGAGAATACGGAATTTTTAAATCGCTCCCAACACTGCGACAAAGACTCATCATCTTGTTGATAAAAATTTGATAATTTTTGTAAAAGCATATGAGTCTCATATGAGGGATTGAAAGTTTTGAAAAATTGTATTATAATTTCACTCTATGTTAATCTTGGACTGAAAAAAATAAACCAATTTTGAGCACTATCACGCAAAGATGCTGGGAATACATATATGTAAAAGAGTCACTTCATTGCTAGCAAAAGCTTTCTCAAGGTCATGAACATGCGAAAAAGGATTTTCTGAGGCCAAACCATAAAATATAGGAAGTGACAGTGAACAATCAAATTGGTTTGCATAACCTCCGTAGCACCTTGCAAAATGGGCCATATATATTTTTTTCTTTTCAACAATAAAAAAATTTAAAAAATTAAAGAACTAAAAAGAAAACAAATAAAATAAAAACTAACTACCTGAATTCTTAACACAGTTACCGTCCCTGACAATGGCGCCAAAAATGTTTGACGATTTTCTAGTCCTAAATTAATGGGTTGCCCCAAGCGTAGGGCAGAGACCAATGTAGCATAATATCTGGTAAGACCGGAGTCGAATCCACAAAGACGGTGATGTATGCTGACTAAAAACTCAGATTGTTACTTATTTAAACTGGCTTTGGGTAGCCACCCATTGTCGTTTTATGCGAAGATTAATTAAAACCTAGAAATTAATTGTACTTTTCAAATAATTAAAGGAGGTACGGTCGTAGGGTTCATAGTATTCGCAACTAATCCGGATTAGCCTGTTCCATTCAGTGTTCTTAAAACATTCGATTTTAGTGAGAAAAAGATTCCTCGAAAGATGCGAATCCTTATGGTCGCAGTTCACCCATGCGCAGTGAAGAATGGGTTTTGGACCCCTGTTCATATGGGCTTCGACAAAGCCTAGATTCGTCTAACGAATGTTCTCTATTAACCTAAAATTGCTTTTCCTTCATTGTTTGAAAATACGAGCAGTAACTGAACTGGTCACATTGTGTTAATCACCCCGCAACCCTACTTATATGACTACTCGCTAATCATTATACATGAAAAAGAAGAAACCCTAACTTGAATCATGCTTCAAATACTGGAGAAAGAAAATAAATGAGAGATCAATACTAAACAAACACAAACGAATAACTTTTATTGAAAATAAAAATTAAAACTAGTTACTGGAGTGCAAGTAATTGAATAAAACATAAAAAACTTGAAAGGAAAACAGAATACTAAACAATATTGACCATAACCCCTATTCTTCGTGACCACGGCAGCCCCGTTCTTTTCCTTTCTGTTTCGGCTGTCCGTGGTAAACAGTCATGATCCTGAACCAAACCCTTGTTCCCTTTTATAATGCCAGCCTTTGATTTGTATTGGCCCTCCAAATTATTTCTTTCCAAAGCTATAATCTGATACGTGCCTAGTTATGGATGGGAGAGCATGGGTCTTGCTGAATCAAGGGAGCCGAGCCAAGCAGAAGTGCATGGCCAGCTGAAGCCACATGGAGGACGTGGCAGTGGGCCACAGTAGTTTGTTAGGGAGTCGGTTATTGCGAGTTGTTATCGTGTGGTTGTTTTGTGTGTTTTTTCTTGTATAAGAAGAGAGGAGGAGATTGTAGTGGGTAAGGAATTTTTGTAATCAAATCTAAGGGACTGAAAATCCCAGTTGCTATCAATCAAATTCCCCTACCTTTGTTCCCTAAAATCCCTATCTTCTTTTTTCCCCTTTAATCAATTCCAGTAAACTTCCATAATCGTATCATAATCAGTGGGCCCATTGACTCATATTTGATTGCCGAGATTTCAGGTGCAACCCAATTCACTTTCATGCTCCAATTCCATAATGTAGCTTAGGAATTTTATCCAGTGCTTCTCTCTTCCGTTAATCTAATGTACACTCGGTCCCATAACTTCATAAATTTCAGCGGCACTGGCTTTGCGTTGACACCGAGTAAAACATTATTCTCTATTTTAGCTCCAAACTTTATCCCTCGGCTCAGAGAGTCCTAAAACACAATTAACAAGTATTAAACCCCAAGTAGCACACTAAATGGACATAGCAAGCCCAAATTAGAGGTGTTAATAGACGTATTTATGCACCTATCACATGCATCCTCTTGGAAGATCAGTGAAGATAGCAATTTCTAGCGGATGGTTGTCGGGCTAAGCCAAGCCTACCTATATAGGTACTAGTACTAGTTTAGTTTAATGGAAACAACTTACGATCGAGAGACCTTACCCAAAAAAAAACTTACGATCGAGAAATTGCATTAATAATGGAAACAGCAACTTTCTTCAATCGAAGGTGGTAACAACAACTTCAATGGATAGGAAATCGTAGGATAGAGGCGATTCTCCTAAATCCTTTAATAATAGGAACAATAACTTCAATCGCTATCTTTATATTTCCTCCGTTCTAAATTGGTTGATTTCTTTGAAAAATCATGTATTTTGCACTTAATGAGCTTTCCCAATATGGGCTGGATTAGTGATCTTGTTCCTGTTTGGCTTTAGGGGGTTAGTCTACAAGTACAACCTTTGTAATTGCATTTATAATGTGTTACATGCAGTCACTGTAGTATCGTTATGTATTAATATGTCGTACTCTTTTTCCATCATAAATTAGTGTGAGTGTGTGTGTAAAGTATGTGTGTAACAGTTTGTGGTTGAATAATAATTGTAAAGTTTTTGACACCAAATTATGCACGAAAGTACTTTATTTTTATCTAAAAATTACACGCCTTTCCGTAGAGGACTATCTTTGAGGGATGAAGGGTGTGGTGGTGATGAATTGATGACGGTGGTGGTGGTGAAGTGATGATGGTGGCGGTGATGATCTGGTGGTGGTGGAGTGGGGATGGGATTTTTGGTAATGCAATAGTAAATTGCAGAATTTTTGGTCAACATGAGTAGGTTTTATCCCAATTGGTGTTTTCATCTTTGGCTTCTTGCTAAACTTGAGTTTTGGGTCTCGGATGGGTATATGATTATTCTTAACGTTGTTTATTCGGTCAAGTCTCGGATTAGAAACATGTTGGCATCATTTCTTGTACTTATTAATCTTTGTAACAATTTCAGAGATTGATGAAATTTTTTGCCTTTCAAAAAAAATGCGCAACTGTAGGAAAGAGTGTGCAAAAATAATAACAAAGAGCAAAAAAGTAATCTGAACCCACAACTATAGACTTTGAGGTAAACTTAGAAGCTAAGGTCAAAAGCATGAAGAACTAGACTAGAGAGGAATTTTCCATTTGTTCATTGGAAAGCTAAATATTTAGCCCCTGAACATTTTTACTGGTTTGGCATTAAGCATCTATGAATAGGCCAAGCCTGCATACATAGTTTTTGGGCCGAACATTAAAAAGTTGGTATCCTTTTACTGTAGCTTACTTCTTGATTTTCTATCCAAACACACACGTGCCTAATAGGCTTACTCAATGATTTGTGTAGCTATTTAGGACTCACCTCAAAAATGCTAGCTTGAGTCTATTAACTTGTAGGTTCCGTGAAGTAGAACATATGTATAAAATCTTGGGATGCTGATTCTTAAAATTAGCATTTCCTTTGAATACACAGGAGGTAGATTTTTTCGAAAAGTCTGTGATATGTAATCAATCAACTAGCAATGGAACTGAAAGAATTGGAATGATACAACTTTTCATTATTCTTCTGCGGATACATAAGTGAAACCAAATCTTAACAACAATTGTGTTTTATGAACACCTTCAGAACAAGGTATTGAAAGCATTATGGAATAGATGAGATAAATATATATAAGAAAAGTAAATGAATCCCAACATTTTTGAAAATTAGGAGATAGGGACCCAAACAGCGACACTCGGCACTCCCTGGTTAACCACAAACATCATATAATACCATGGTGGCGCCACTTCTGCTCTAGGCGGAGCCTGAAACACAATCATGTCCTCTCCATTAGATTCCGAAACAGGGCGGGTGATATTCATCTTTACCAATCTCTGCCCTTGTGAAAACGAATGCGTAGTGTAAGGCGCACTAGCAAAATTCACCTCCCAATTCCTCGTCGTGCTTGATGGCACCGTTACATAAACATTGTAAAGGTTCGACCCATATTGCACCGACTTTGGGACCTTCACCATTACCGGCCTCAAATTTGAGTTGCTTGTTGATAAATAATCCTGCGAAAATGCCTCGATTCTCAGCTCCGTGGGGAAAGGCTGTACCCACGTGTATTCCACATGCGTGTTACTTCCAGTGAGCAAAATTCTCCCGTCGGGCAATAAATTTGCGGTCAAGTGGTACATTCTGGGGATTGTAGTGGGGTTTAGGATCGTAAAGCGGGAGCCTACAGGTTGGTCGGGTTGGTATAGAAATGGGTTCAAAGAAGCATTATTTGCCATTCCGTAACCTTGGGGCCCCGCTTGAGCACCATTGATGATTATTATGTCTCCTGTTGGTAGCATCACCATGTCTACCATGTTCCGAACAAGCGGCATGTTCTCCATCACCCAAGTAGGGTTGGGATCAGTTGCCACGATTCGCCCGCAGTTCTCTTAGGCCGGTATCGTCAGTTTGCGACCAAGGTAGGCGTCGTATTGAGACCCACCACAAATGACGATCGTGGCCATGGAATAGTTACCTTCCAATGCTAGCATGGCAGAGGATCCTGCGCACGGATAGTTACACGGTCCTCCCCCTATCATAGGTAAATTTTTTATAATCACATTATTAACGTAATCGTATAGCACGGATTGTTTATCAGCAAATATAAACAGATTTCCGTTTGGGAGAAGGTGAACGAATGGATATAGGTTATCCCCTTCGTTGTCTGACACATTGCCGAGGAACGAGAAACTAATCGCGCCGCCGATTCTCGGTGGGTAATACTCCACGCTGTTGGTGCCGATACCCCCGACTATTAAGATAGAACCGTCGGGAAGTATCTGATTCGTGGCATACCAACGCCCTTGGGACAACGAGATGTTTTGAAGCTCAACCCAATCGCAAGAGGAAGTGCCTTTGCAGGGGTTGAATGTTCGGAACTTGGTGTTGCCGTCATTCCAGCCGCCGGATTGGAGGAGGGTGCCGTCAGGGAGGAATTGGCCCGAGGAGCACCACGTGTCGGTTTCGATCGTGAGTGGACGAATTTTGTTGGTTTTGAGGTCGAGGAGAGCGGAATGGGCGGAGCAATCGGTCTTTAAAGCCTGGTCCTTTGAGTCGTTGTGGCATTGTTGGACGCCGTTAATGATTGGGAGCGATAAATTGGACGCGCCGACGTCGGTTCGATCGAGGAGGACAACGGTATTGAATCGGGTGACCGTGGCGTGCATGGCGGCAATGCCAGCGTTTTGCACAATGACTTCCCACGTGCCCCCCGGCACGTGTTCCGATGATTGTGAGGGCGAAGCAGAGGAATTGTAAACAGAAGAAAATTGGAGTGGCCATAGTGAAAGCGAGAAAGAGTTCACTGTTTAGTTGTGTGTGTCTGCCCTTATTACTCAGATATATGTATAGTGAGAATGTGAGACGTATATTTATAGATGAGAGAGAGAGAGAGAGAGAGAGAGAGAATGTCAAATGTGGGGGTTAAGTTGATGTCGACCCTTCACTGTTCTGTTGAGTTGGTAAAAATTATAAAGTAGTAGTTGCCCAACAGATTAATGCCTTGTTCACTTCGCGATTCAAAAAGAATTTTTCAAAAAATTCCCCCTACTTTCCACCTTTCTCTCTTTATCTCTCTCCACTCATTACCCCTACCATTTTTCAAAAACACTTTTCAAATTCCAATCCAAACAAAGCATAAAAGGGTGTAGGCGAATTTTGCAAAGGTCAACTGAAAGAAAACCCAACGGCCGCCATTCTGCCCTCCACGTCCTCCTCCTCCTTCTTCTTCTTCTTCGTCTTTATTCGCCATGGTTTTTCTGGTCGTTTGAGTTTTTATTGTTGTTGTTGTCCTCCGTTTTTGGACACTCTCGAAATAGTCAATGAGTTTCCCACCTTATTTTATTATGAATTTTTTTTTCTTTTTATCCCTTAAACTTTGTTTATTTTCTCTATTTAGTTTATAAACTATCAATTTGATAATTTCATTTTCTCAATTATCAAACCGTTATCTATTTAGTACAATAATTAATAAAAATTAGAAATTTGGAAAGTAAGGCCCTGTTTGGGACCCTGTATAGAGCAGATACTTGATTATGAGAGCTTGAGAGATATAAATTAATTATGACCCTTTAAAATAAAATGATCAGAAAAATAAGATTTTCGCACCGGTTTAAACAGATTGAAAATTGGAGCACTTAATTTTTTTTCAAGGTTCATATTTTAGAATTTTATGTGACATTTTATAGAGACTAACACATTACATATATTTTTTTTTAAAAATAGACTGAGTTCTTCATATATAATTTAGACTGTTTGTATATTAAAAATATGGGAAAAATTAAGCTCTCTAATTTTAATTCGTGTGAACCAGTACGATGATCTTACTTTTTTGATCATTTAAGGCTAAATTAATTTTTGTTTTCAAAGCTCTCATAATCTAGTATCTGCTCTAACGAGTCCCAAATAAAAAGCAGATATTTAATTATGATAGTCCTAGAGATAAAAAAATTAATCATGACTCTTTAGAATAATATGATAAAAAAAATAAGATCTTCGCACCATTCCAAACGGATTGAAATTTGAGCACTTAATTTTTTTGAGAAAGTTTACATACTAAAATACTTTTTTTAATCTACTAAAATAGTAAATAATATGATTAAAAAATTAAGTGCTCCAATTTTCAATCTGTTGAAACCAGTGCAGATGTCTTATTTTTTTGATCATTTTATTCTAAAGGGTGAAAAATAATTTTTATCTCTAAAACTCTCATAATCAAGTATTTACTCTACAGGATCCCAAAACAGTCCTTACATGATATTTTCCGTCCAAATTCCTCACTTCCATTATCTATTGGACTAAGTAGATAATGGTATAATAGTTGAGGGGATAAAATAGTCAAATTGATAGTTTATGGACTAAGTAGAGAAAATAGGCATAGTTTAGGGGATAAAAAGAAAAAAACCTCTTTTATTATTTCAAACAAGTACGGTTATTACAACCATAATTTCAAACTTTAGATCAACATATCAATCTTACAATTTTAGACAAGCATACCCACCTATTGGTTGACGGATTAGGCCTGGACTATTTGAGGGCCTAAAGCGAAAATTTAATGTTGAACCTTATTTGCTAGACTATTGTAAAGGGTACTAAAATTTGGAATTTTTCAAGAACTCAACCGATCGCATTTTGGGCTTTAACTCAGAATCGGCCCTGCTGGTTTACGGGTTCCACTTATGTGGGAGGTTGATGGTTCTTTGAGCACTTTATCCGCGTAATTGCTAGGGGGATGAATGTTGCGGTTTGCCCAGGGAATAATACTGATTGTCATCGTCTTGGAAGATCAGTGAAGATAGGAATATCTAGGGGATGGTTGTCGGGCTTAAGCCAAACCTACCTATATATTATAGTACTAGCTATATTATAGGTACTAGCTAGTACTAGTTTAATGGAAACAACAACTTACGAGAAATTGCAATATTAATTAATAATGGAAACAACAACTTTCTTCGTACGAACGTGGTAACAACAACTTCGATGGATAGGATCATAGGACAGAGGCGATTCTCCTAAATCCTTTAATAATGGGAACATCAACTGCAATCGCTATCTTTATATTCCCTCAGTCCTATATTGGTTGATTTCTTTGGAATATCATGTATTTTGCACATAAAAACTAATTTGTCTATGAGAATCTTTTTGAAAAATACACAAATTATTCCATCTTAATGAGATCTATAAATTAGTGTGAAAATTATGGAAAAATAAATTATTGCTTTTATACTTACGTTATTTTTTATGTGCGAAATTCATAGTTTCTTAAAAAGGGCAAACTATTTTGGACGGAAAGAGTATTTGGTATTGGGGCAAAGCTATGTTCTTTAGTCAGTCAAAATTTAGGGAGTTATTTTTTTTATTAGCCAATGAAAAGAAAAATTAAACTAAAAGGATAATTGTAAGGTGTGGGCTACCACAATCTCAGGTGACGGGGCGCGTCAGATGGCCCAAAAAAGAGAGATGTTAAGTATCGTTTTTGAAAAATTGAAAGAGACGTCACTTGGATTTGAGGTTTGCCATCCGAGAAAACCACTTTAACTGAAAATGATTGTTTGAGTTTGAAAATCAGAGATTGTTTTGGGTTCGAAAGCCACATTACGAGAGGGGAAGGGTTTTATGGCACTCCTCTCACCCGACACGGAGTCGGTCTCTCGACATTTGTGGGATTTTTATTAAATATATTTTGTTTCATAAAAAGCATTTAACACGTATCCACTGATATAGCAAATAAAGGGTGTACGCAGGTGCAAGTGTACAATATGTGATAATGAAACGATGCGAAATGAAAAATGACAGAAAATGAACTACAACCACTGGAATCACTCCTGAGCGTTTGGGAGTGGTCTTGAACGTTCGGGAGCTCTGCTGAACCATCCTGCAAGAATTAGTTAGAACATATGCAGTATGATATTTAAAACAGAAGTAGGAGTACAAAACTAGCTATCAACGTACATCAGTGCTTAGCAAAAGGTTTAAATAGTTAAGAACTGGTTTCAACCATCCAAATCTTGCTTCCTTGCAACTGAAAGTGAACCTAACTGGGTTCTGAAAGGACCAGTGCACACTCAGTACTCAAAAACTTGCATGAATAGGAATAAAAAGAAGAAATAAGCTACAACAAAATAACTGCACTCCTGAGCGCTTAGGAGTGATTCCAAAGTACTGAAAAACTTTTTATAACATTTTGCTTTTGTTGTTAAACCAAGATCAGGTAGCTCACAACCAGTATGAGCCCTTGATCTCCCTTAGAAGTGAAAAAAATAGTGAATAACTTGGAAAAAACCAAGTTTATACCCTTTCTTGGCTTTAACTTGACTTCTTGGATGGATTTGAAGGCTGAAAATGGGTTGATATAGTATAAAAATGAAACCTTAGATTTGTTTAAGACTCCTGGATTTTTCTTGAAAATTGTTTTCAAAATTAATGAAAGTTTGAAAATGTTTGAGAAGAGATTTGAAGGCTGGGTTTTTCAAAAAAGAAGAAAAAAAAAAACAGAAGACTTAGGGAGAAAAATTTCGTGCCCTTTGTGTGCTGAATGAGGGGATATTTAAAGGGGAGTGATAAACGTGTTTGAATTTTGAAAATTAAAAGAAAATAAAATGGAAAATAGTTTTGGGGGAAAAATGTGATGATTGTTCTTCCTGCTGGCTCAGGCAGGCTGGCCACTGGTATGTGCAGGTTTGAACATCAAGTTTGAAAATCTGAACAAGCCATGGTCAATGGTCAAAGCTCAACATGCATTGGCCGGTCAGAGCTCCCGAGCGCTTAAGTGTGGTACTCCTGGGTGCTCAGGACCACTACCGAGTGCTTAGAAGTGGTTGCTAAACTTCAGATTGTTGAGCTTCACCCACGTGTGATAATTTGTTGAGGGGGTGCTAAATATTGACAGAGATGTCGGTATTGCAGCCAGACAGCACTGCGGGTTCAGTTACGTAAGATCTAGTCTTGCAGGGAGACACTCGGTCAGGCATGAACTCCGTGAGGGAGTGTTGAGACGTTGATTTTGGTAGTGATAACAAGCGCATGCTAGAGTAGCTGAACGGATGCAACGATTACCCACTCTGGGTGGAGGGGGTGATTGTTGGGGTCCACCCATAGTGTTGGGTGTTGAGCATATTTACCCTTGAAGTTCCATACTTGGCGGTATTACTTTGGAAGAGTTTCTTTCTTGGTGTATTTCCTAGTTCGAATAGGAAAATGAATTATATGGCAGTAGGAAGCTTTAGAGGTCAATGC
Organism: Rhododendron kiyosumense; assembly: GCA_019656275.1. Taxonomy (NCBI): domain Eukaryota; kingdom Viridiplantae; phylum Streptophyta; class Magnoliopsida; order Ericales; family Ericaceae; genus Rhododendron; species Rhododendron kiyosumense. The sequence continues at coordinate 8,268 of BPLS01016167.1, read as the reverse complement.
TTGATACTCTATAAATACCGAGGCGTATTTAAGATTTATATATGTGGGTGACATAATGTGAGGGAGAGGGTGAGACGAGCGTGGAGGGCCGGGTTGTGGCCTCTCGGAAAGGAACTGGCGTGTGATTCCCGGAGAGTTTTTTCATCTTTATTGTATATTGTGTGAATATATAATCAAAGGGAGTTTTTCTCTGAAATCACTGCGTGTGTTTGTGTGTGTGGTGTCCCTCCGGTCCTACCAATTGGTATCAGAGCAGGGTTGAAGCAGAAGGTCACCAGAAAAACCACGGGTTCGATTTCTGAAGAAAAAAAAAACGTGCTCACGAACCTCGTTTTTATCACCCGAGGAGGTTGCACAGGCGATTGGAAGTGGCGAAAAGGATGATTGATGAAGCATAATTACAGGGATAGGAGGTTGATCAGTGCAAACATGTGCGAAACTAGTGAGTAAGGATACATTCGGGTTGGTAGTGACACAGGTGCTTACTAGAGCGATGGTTTGCGGAGATGATTAATAGTGATCGGAGACAGTCTGGTTCAATTAGGTTTGAAGGCCTATCATCTGGAGTTGCAATTGTGATTTGGGCTACATGAGGATGATGATGGGCAACCAATACATGCTTATGGAGAGTACAGACAGATGTTTGGTACTAGACAAGCAGTATGAGTTTTTGGTGACAGTGAACAGGTGAAGCAACAGTTGTAGAGACACACAGAAAGGGCACTGGAGTATGAGCAGTCATGACCTGAGATGTACCGGAGTGTCGGTTACCGAATCAGATTGTGTGTGGAAAAGTCTGCAGACGGCGGGCAACTGATTGTTTGGAAGATGTTCACGGGAGCTCCGGACAGAGGGAATGGAGATGGAAAGCAGATGATGCATCGCTGGGATCTCTTCCTTTGTAGATTTTGTGATTGGATTCTCACTATGGTATGCGGGCATAAGGAGAGATGGAGTCACGGATCGTGTCCTGCGAGGATGCGAGCACTCCGGTGCACCTAAGTGAGGGGGTGCAAAATCATCCCACATGGGCGAGGGGGTGATTGTTGGGCTTCACCCATGTGTGATAATTTGTTGAGGGGGTGTTAAATATCGACAGAGGTGTCGGTATTGCAGCCAGACTGCGCTGTGGGTTTAGTTACGTAAGATCTAGTCTTACAGGGAGACACTCGGTCAGGCGTGAACTCCGTGAGGAGGTGTTAAGACGTTGACTTTGGTGGTGATAATAGGTGCATGCTAGAGTAGCTGAACGGATGCAACGATTACCCACTCTGGGTGGAGGGGGTGAATGTTGGGGTCCACCCATAGTGGTGGGGTTATTTTATGTAACATCCTTAGTATTGGGTGTTGAGCGTATTTACCCTTGAAGTTCCATACTCGGTGGTATTATTTTGCAAGAGTTTCCTTCTTGGTGTATTTTCTAGTCCGAGTAGGAAAATGAATTATAAGGCAGTAGGAAGCCTTGGAGGTCAATGCTTGATACTCTATAAATACCAAGGTGTATTTGGAATTTATGTGTATGTGACATAATGTGAAGGAGAGGGTGAGACGAGCGTAGGGGGCCGGGTTGTGGCATCCCGGAGAGGAACCGGCGTGTGGTTCCCTGAGAGTTTTTTCATCTTTATTGTATATTGTATGAATATATAATTAAAGGGAGTATTTCTCTGAAATCACTGCGTGTGTTTGTGTGTATGGTGTCCCTTCGGTCCTAACACAGATGGGCGCCACGGACACTCCAAACTCAGTTTTGGGTGTTTTTTGAAGCGTTAGAAAGTTGGTTGAATCCTCTTTCTAAGCCAATTGGTTTCATTCAAAGATATTTTGTGCACTGAAATCTGTGCCCATTTTACCCTCAAGGTATCGGGAAACAAATATGGTTTTGGTTTGTAAAAGTCTAAGAGGTATCGTTCAAGTTTTAGCCAAGTCCTATTTTGATTTCGTTTCGTCATCGAGGAGCCTTAAGGCCACAAATTAAGAATAATTAATAGGTCCAAATTGAGGTGTCTACATAAGGTAAATATGTGCATGATAGTCTCATTCCTAATATTATCAGCTTTCGAAAATAAGAGAACGATTGGAATTTTTATGTATTTGAAGTAAGTCGGGACGGCAATTTAGAAATTTTTTGTGGGGTCAAAGTAACTAATTTTGGGTACAAACTATCAAATACCCTTATGGGAAATCAAAATAAGTGGAATCAAGTTACCCTGACTGCGCGTACCTTATATACAATAGGATCCGGGGACGCTACCGAGCATCCCCAGCCAAGCACACTGCCAAGCAAAGAAACGGCACCATTTGACAAAGCAAAAGGACGCTGCCTGCTTGCTACTGTGTTGATTTTATTGATTGTTTGGTTTGCCTTAACACTTGTTACTTATTATTGATTTTTGTGGAGTCTATTATGCATCCTACAAAAATAATTTAAATTGCAAGTTATCCTTAAAATATTTGTTAATGGGTTCCTAAAAAAATTAGCTCGATCCGATAATGGTAAAGTGAGTTTCAGAATTTGTAGGACGTCCTATGAAAGTTCTAGAGTCAAAAATTAATTATAATCATTTGGAATAAAATGATCAAGAAAATAAAATTTTCGCACCAGTTCAAACAGATTGAAAATTTGAACACTTAATTTTTTAATCATATTTTTTTTTATTTTTGCCGCCCAATATGGATTTAAAAATTAAGTGATCCAATTTTCAATCCATTTGAACAAATGCAAAGATCATATTTACTTGATCATTTTATCCTAAAAGGTCATAATTAATTTTTTACTCTACGGCTTTCATAGGACATCTTACGATTTCTGAAACTCCCTACAAATACTTAAACAACCCTTGCTGATATCGGATTGAACAAATTTTTTTAAGTACCCATAAAAAAATTTTGAGCATAACTTGCGAATTGAGTCATTTTTATAGGTCCCAAAAAAATAAAAAAAAGTAAAATGTGTGGGCAAACCAGACAACCAATATTTAACCAACACAGTAGCAAGCAGGCAGCGTCCTTTTGCTTTGTCAAACGGTGCCGTTTCTTTGCTTGGCAGTGTGCTTGGAAGGGGACTCTCGGTAGCGTCCCTGGATCCGTGTACACTATAAGAAAAAACACAATTCCCGACTAACGGTTTATTCGGCAAAATTTTTTTTTTCCCGACTAAAAAAATTAGTCGTCAACTCTGTCGATGAAAGAGAGTCGGCAAAGGTTTTTGCCGACTAAAAAAAGGTTTGGATACTATTGGCGACAAAAAGTTTAGTCGGTGAATGTGTTACCTATTTGTCGACTAATTGTTAAGTTGGGGAATGTGTTACCTATTTGCCGACTAATTGTTTAGTTGGGAAATGTGTAAACAATTCAACTAATGAGTGGCCTATTGGCTATCATTTAGGTAGTCGGGGAATATGTTTACTCAGTTATTGTCCGTACCAATTGGTCAAAATCCCATAATTTTCTACAAATTTTTTCTCCACTTTCATTCCCTGTAATTTTTTTTCCTCTATTTTCATTACATCCACAAAATTGCCAACATAATGTATTTAATAAAAATAAAATTACAAAAAATAAATCCAAACTTCCATAAATAGAGTTATCCACCAAATACTTAGAAAACAACTTGTATCCAAATTGCTAAAACGCAAAATAACGACACGTCCAACCACGAGGGGGAAATAAAAAAATCCAAGCTCGATAACAAAATGTATCAAAACCCCTAGATTGCAAAATACTAAAAAGTTCAACCTCGACAAATGGATAACCTAAAAACATCCAAGCACGTCCACAACCAAAATTCAACTTTGATCTTCATAGTCAATAACCAAAAGTAGAACTACGGGATACTCCATTAAGCATCGATGTGTAAAAAAAGAAACGAAAAGAACAATCCACATTAGTATTTATGAACTAGTGTATCACATTGCTCAAAGCATGAACATAGGTAGATACTAACTAATTACAAGCCAAAATGAAAAATTATCTTAACATTTTGTGCCTCTTAATGCATAAAAACCTAATTGAGTCCATCCGATGGACTCAGTTAATTAAGAAATAAATAACTCTAATGTTAGAGCCACGCAATCTACAACATGGATTTAGATTACAACACGGATAATGCAGTGAGAAAACAGCTCTACTAGAATTTTCTTAACTGTATCAGAAATAACTAAATTTATGGGCAAAAAAGAAAGTTGAACTTCTAATTTCCAGCCTATGAGTAATGAGCATTATAGGGGCTAAGAATATACATGGGACACGCACAAACACATGTCAGGTAAGAAAAAAAATGCAACTCTCGGGAGACCAGCTGGTGCATTGGTCATTGCCTAAGGTTAAGAAACAAACACATAAAAAACATTTTTTTTTCAATGGGTTTAATTAAGAAAGAAATAGCTCGTAAGGTTTTGTTGTTTTCGATGAGTACTGCACTTCTTATAGCTCAAACAAAGAACAAGCAAACCAAGGAGATGGCCTTGGCATAGACAACTGAATCTAAAACAAAATCTGTGACACTACTCTTCATAAGCAAAAACCATCATACCATATACAGGTGCCACCAACTCTGCCAAGCTACTTGGCAAGTTAATCGAATCATCCAATCTTCCTCTGGGTCAGCAAGTCTTTTAGCCATTGTTTGCTGGATTGTGAATTCCAATACAACTAATTAAGAACAGGTTAGTATTTCTCCTTCTGTTAAAAAAAGAAACTAGGAAGAATTAAGGTCATGCCTAACGCCCGTCAAAGCTACCACTTTTAAAGTGATACAACTGTAGCAACCGCCAATGTGCACTTGGAGAGCCAAAAAGTTCATCTGAACTTCACATAGCACGGGAAGAATACATCTACTGTAACATAAATGAAACCAAAAAGATCCTCTAATGTTTTATCAGTCAGCTTGATGGAAATATAACTCAGACAAAGAATCAATTAACCCATGAAGTAGGAGTGTAAGAGCCTCTTTCTAGCTATCTCGTCTCTCAGTGAAAGAGATTAGAGGGAGAAATGGATTTTGACTTTTTAAAGCAACACATAAAAACATGCATTGAAATGCTACAAATGAAGTAGATGGGATCGTCCAGAAAGGGCATGCACTATTTCCTATAGATATCGAAAACCATGTGTTGTAATGTATCAGTAAAACCCAACATATTCCCAAATTTCAAATCCTGTAGCCATCTGCTACTGAAAATATCTGCTCATTTTCGCCTTATTTTTCTATTTAACTGAAACATTTTAGGAAGGGCTAACAAAAATGTGTGAGGTTATTCTCTTTTTTTTAAAATTTTTTTAATTTGGTAACGGAGGAACAGCCCTATAGCCAAGTCACTAAATAGACCCGATTGTGCAACCCAAATCTCCGGGGAGCTAGGGCAGCCACGCTAGTCATGCCATCCACTTATTGCAAGGTACTCACCCTGTGGGGAGTCGAACCCCAGACCTTGAGGAGTATTCCCAAAGCTTGGGCATCCGCTCGAACCACTGGGGCAACTCCTTGGTGTGTAAGAGATTATTTTTTGGGTGGTTCCGCAAGAAAAATACTCCTATGCAATTCGAAATTTTGAACATAGCAATTAATTGGTACGTGTATATATGGCCGGGGTAGTTAGTTGTACTGACCCTATCATATGCTGAACGTGAACACCCACCAGAGCATGCTTTTTCTTCTTCTCCATCTTCAACCCTCCCAGGGTTTTGATTCTTTCGAAACCCCGTTCATCCTGTCCCTGCAACAAAAACACCCACCAGAGCATCGTCCCATCTCTCTTCACCGACCCAAAATTCAAAAAATGTCAGCAAATGGGTCGCTAATTTTCGATCCAAATCTTGCAATTTCGCGTTGAATATTAAGGGAAAAAATTAATTCACAATGAAAACGAGTTTTTCAAGTTGAAAAGATTGAAGCCTATTTACCTTATCAAAGCTCCCTTCTCAGTAGAAGGGAGAAGTTTTGATTCTCTGAACTGCACAGTCGATTTTAAATGTGAAAAATTCTATAGCCACCATTGCAATACCCTTGCATGCAGGAAACAAAGCAGAGAGAGAGAGAGTTGAGAGGTAGACCTGAGATGTGAAGGCACGACTGGACTCCTCCGTGCTCGAATTCACTTCTTCTTAAGGGGAGAGGGAGGTGGGGATGGCTGCTTGAGGGGAGAGGGAGGCGGTGATGGCAGTGGTCAGGTGTGGAAATCGGGATGGTAATGGTGGGCGGCGAGAGAGAGCTGGGCAAATGATGAAGCGAGGGGCTAGGAGAATGTAAGGGGGCAGGGGGTAACGGTGCCGTTTGATGTAAGGACTTAAATTTGCCGACTAAATAGCTAGTCGGGAAGTACAAAAAATTTTAATCTTCTCCAACCAAAATTGGTTTAGTCGGCAAATGTCTTATTGCAAAATTTAGGAAGAAATATTTAGTGGGCTCTAATTGCGTTAGTATTGCATACAAACTCTAAAATTTATCATCATGGATGTTTTCACAATGCTCAATCTGAACTGTTAGAATTTTATACCTTATCGATTATAGCATTGTCACCAAAATCGGAGATCTTTTAATATTAGCAACCATGAGGTTGGCGCCACACTTTTGGGACTAACACTAATTTTAGTCGGTAAAATATGTGTTTTGGCCGACTAAAAATGGTTAGTCGGTAATTTGTCTATATTTTACCAACCAAACCTCATTTAGTCGGGGATTGTCCTATCTTTAGTCGGGATTGGTGTTTTTTTTCTTGTAGTGATACCTCCACCACTGTCTCGTATCTTTGTAAATTTTATTGGCTCTGCCGTATAAAACCGCTTTTAGACAACTTTCAACAATTAACGGCTCCATTCGAGTAACATGGGGAAAAACTTATTCACAGGCCTTTGTGAATAAGTTTTTACGGAGCACGATCTTAACAATCCGTTTCGGCTTTGGACGGTCTGGATGTTAATGAAACTTTTTCGGGGGTGTTAAACTTTTCCCTGTTAATTCCAGGGGAGTTAAACTTTTCCACGGTAAGAATTGAAGTCGAGACTCAATCTTGGAAGAACTTTCAACAACATTAACTCGTGACCGATGCCCGTATTCACACGCACTAAGATAGGTGGTTAGAGATTTATCTGATACAAATAGTGATGGTAGGTGGAATCTGCTTTTCCAGAGGAGCCTAAGGGATTGGGAAGTTCGTCAACTCGAAGACTTGCATATGAGGTTGCAGCGTGTAACTTTGGATTTGTCCAAAAACGATGCACTGAGTTGGAGATGGGCAACTGACAATTGCTTCTCGGTAAAATCTGTTTATAATAGATGGGAGCAACTGAATTTCGAAACCAACCGGGTGATGGGTTCGATTTGGACTAGCATTAGCCCACCCAAAGTGGAAATTTTTTTGTGGCAAGCTCTTCAGAATAGAGTGGCTACAAGATCGATTCTCCTACAAAGAGACTTGATGCCGGAGGGACAATCGGTTTTGTGCCCCTTTTGTTCAGTGCATCTCGAAACTCCGGAGCATCTCTTCCGGCATTGTCAATTTTCTTGGGATGTTTGGTCGTTGTTGATAGACTGGTGGCATGTTTGTTGGGTGTGCCCTGGCTCTCTGATTGATTTATTCACATGGTGGATAGGTAGTGGTTTCAAAAATCTTGAGAAATTTTTGTGGGAAACGACATTCCATGCTGCAATTTGGTTGGCTCGGAATGAGATTGTTTTCAACAATGCGTCTTGGCGAGTGGAGGATCTTGGGGAGCTAATTAAAACTAGGGTGGCAATGTGGGTCAAGGTGAAGTTCGATATTAAGGTGCATTCGGTGGAAGATTTCAAGGGCTATATTGATGGAATGAGAAAGGAGAAAGTGTAGCGAGTGAAACTTGCATTGAGGGTGGGGGCGCTCCAATTTTCAGTTGGATGGTCCTCTGTGTTTTTTTTTTCCTGTTTTTCTGCTTTGTTTTCCTCTCTCGTTAAGCGTATGTGCTTAGCGAGTTCCTCTCTCGATATACCCTTTTCGAGCTAATAAAATTTTCTTTGCTGAGCAAAAAAAAAAAAAAAAAAAAAAAAAAGATAGGTGTCTTGACTTATTCTTATGACTTGATAGCATTTAGAACTGGAATTGCCCGTTATATCTTTGTGATGATTTAGTGTTCTTGATTTGAGATACTGATGAGATGCATGTAGGTTGTGGGTTCCATGTGAAGAGATTCACGGTGTTTTGTGGGTGATCGTTGCTCAAAACCCTCACGAAATTTTAATTGTCCTATAGGGGCCACCCGGGGGTTTAAAAGAACTATCCATTTTAATTTATTTTC
>BPLS01016163.1:0-12014 GCA_019656275.1 Rhododendron kiyosumense | reverse complement strand
ATCATTTCTTTGAGAGAGGAGGTAATATGTAGTGGGGGCATATGGTGAGAACTAGGGAGGGAGTTTGCAGATCCTTATCCTAGCACATAAAAAATAAGAGTGGGAGCAGTGAGCTTTTCAAGGGAGTAGAAGATGAGAACATAGTGCTAGGTCATCATTCTTGATCATTCCTAAATTCTACTCAAGCTTGTGATCTGAGCTCAGATACTTGTGGTAAATCAATTGTCTTGTTGTTTTCATGTTGCTACAAATTCTGAGATGTCAATGTAGTGTTCCTCTCTGCTCTTGCGTTACGCTTGCTGCTGCTGTTCGATTATTAGCAGATAGAGGCTATTGTTTTGCTGCTGTTCTGACTTGTTCGCTGCTGTCCTGCTGTAGTGTTACTTTGTCCTGTTTTGCTGCTGTTTTGCTGCTACTGTCCTGTTCTGTTCGCTGCTGTTCGGACTTGTTCTATTCGCTGAATAGCAGCTAGGGGCTGATGTTCTGGTCTGTTCTGCATACTGCTATTTTACTTTACAGTTGCTGCTGGTTCTGCTTTTTGGGTTCAGTTTACAGCATTGTGAAGTGCTAAGCATATATAATCCTGTTAGTGCTACCGACTGGTCTTCCCGCTACAGTCCTGACATGTTTTGGCTGTCCACTGCAGCTGTCTAGTGACTGTGACTGTGTTCTTTGAAGCTAGCAGTCTTCTAATGCTACCATAATGATTGTAGTCTTTGACAGCTCCTATCTATGTTTTAGAGCTGCTATCTCTGGAAATTCAACAGGATTTTGATAGTTTCAATGTGTAGTACAAGCCTAACCAACAAGGGCTGTTGTTGGGATCTCCCTTCGCAAAGGGGGATGTCCTCTGCATGGTGCATAGCTGTGAGTGTTCTGCTATAGCTTTTAGCTTTTATTTTGTCACAGGATGGTGTACCCGGAGGCTATAATCTGCATTTTCCGATGGTTACTGCTTTTGTTCTGTTGGGTACAATCCAACAGCTCTCTGTTTGTTTGGTCGTTGTTTTGCGAAGTCCATATCCAGGATCGAGGAAGTGAATTGCTGTCAACTAAGATCATTCCACCTTTCCATCGCTCATGTGGAGTTCAAGTTCAAACCAAGTGCTCAAAGGAAATTGGAAATTCAGTATTACGATTGATTCCACGAGTCTTGGTTAATTGCTGATATTCCAATAGTTATGGAGATGTCCTTTGTTGCTATTTCGGGGCAGCAGCTTGCTGCGGCCACCGCCTTTCCTATCAACAACTTTATTGCTGCATCGTGAGGGTGTTAGTTCGGTTCATGGATTGGTACTTACACTACCATTCCCTTGTAGTTCACGACCCTTTTGCCATGGTTTGTTTGTCATCTTGCAGATGGATTACAAACCATGGATTGGTCTATTTATTTACCTTAGCTCTTTGTAGCCACTTGGCTTTGAAATGCATTTTTCCTTTTCCTTCTTTTATTTTTCCTCCTGGGGTATGCCCCTTGTAGGCTGTACATTCGGTTATCCTTTTTTTCTATTTTAAGCTGGTTTATCCACACAAAAAAAGAGAAAGAACCACCACTCAACACATATGAAATAGGTTATCCCAGGATGCAAAAGACAAACATGAAATTGTTACATATATCCAAACTAGAGGTGGCAATCTCAACCCATATTTTTTAACCCGCCCAAATCCGTCCACTTATAACCCAACCCAACCCGCCTATATTTTACAATGGGTTTATATGGGTTGAACCCATATAAACCCACATTTACATGGGTTTAAGTGGGTTAAAAATGGGTTCAATATGGGTTAGAATCAAAAGACCCACCCCTGCTAAACAGTGAATTACAGGTAATCGATCTACTAATCTCTCACTCCAGCTGTATGCCTCATGTACAAAACAAGAATGAACTATTTTTGCTAGAAAAAAGATCTAGCGAGATAAGTACATCCACACTAATACTCTCTCTCTCTCTCTCTCTCTCTCTCTCTCTCTCTCTCTCTCTCTCGGGCTTTTTTTCATTCTGTTCTTATTCAACCTTTTTTTCGTGCTTGTTGTTTTGCAACAAGTATTTTACAATTTTTGATTTGCTCCAATCGAAAAAGTAAAAAATTATGACTTTCACCCAAATTACTTTTTCGATTCTCTCGTCGAGACGAACTAATTGTTTATGAAAGGTTTGTAGATGTGGTATTATTGTTTAGCAAGTCTGAGTTTCGATATAGAGGAATTAGTTGTTTTTTAAATATTTAAAAAAATAAATAAATAAATAAAAAAGAAGAGGAAAGCGGATCAGATCGGGTCGGTCGGGTTTGGGTTTGGCTTGACTCGTATTCGACCCGACCCGTTTCAACCTGTTTACTTTTTGACCCATATTTGACCCGCGGCCCGTTTCAACCCGCCCAGACCCGCCCATTTGCCACCTCTAATCCAAACCATAAAGAGCACTAAACAAAGAAGCTAAGGAAGGAAAAATGCTTACCAGGGGTGGCTGAATTTTGTCCATTTCTTACATACAGCTTCGAATCCCACCTAAAAAAATCAAATGATTCCCTCTCAATTACCATCCTACAAGGAAGTAACACTCATCAGACATGCATAACTCATTAATCACAATTAACCCAGACGATAGAAAATTCACCTTTAAAAATCAAGTTCCAAGTAAATCCTAGATCGAGTTTGTGGAGGAGTCCGCCCTAATTTTCAACAAAAAAAGCTGAAACCACTGACCGAACACCACAAACCCTAGAAAATAGAAACCCATCTCAAAATATATAATTCTCCCAGACCCAAAACCCAACAATCCGAACCAAGAAAATGAGAAACCCTAAATAAAAATCAAAATTAAGCGTTTAAACCTACTTCAGAGGCTGATCAAATTATAGACCCAACACACCGAAGTGGAAAAAGGAAAAGTTTCAAAATTTCAAACCTAATCAGATTTGAAGCCGCAAGAATAAGAATCAAGAGTGACGGATGGGATCACCGTCTTAGACGCGAAGAGAGAGATACCTGGTGGTGGTGCCATTGATAGAGAGAAGAGGTGGTGCGGTGGTGCAGAGTAGTGGCTGTGGGTCAGAGGAAGAGAGAGAATTGAGAGAGAGGGTCTGAGGAAGACAGAGGGAGAATGAGGGAGCGGAGGGGAGGATGTGGAACTCAGTGGAAGTGCTGGATGCCCATCATGCCACGTAGCCCACAATACATAAGCAAGTAAAATGGCAATTGTGCCCAACTTACCAAGAGCAATGTGCCGGGAGATGAGGGGCAAATTGGTCCAAATTGGCCAAAGGCTAGCGAAAATTGAACCAAAGTGGTTCTTATTATGTAGGGGGAGGAAAATATGGGAAAAATCCCGAAATGGTCCCTATAATTTAGTATTTATGTCAACTTGGTCCCTGCAGTTCGAATTGGCTCGATTTACACTCTGTAGTTTCCATTTTATTCCAACTTGGTCTAATTACTAATTGTTGTTAGCCTCTGTTAATCTTAGACACAAATGGGTCACTTTTCTAGTGAATTACTGAACCCTTTCTTCTCTAACCTCACAGACCTAAAGCATTTTTCTAAAAAGCAAAACAGAGTCACTTTTTTCTAAAAACCGGATTCTCCGGCCCGTGTTCTTTTTTTCTAAAATACTTGAATTATTCTTCCGATATTCAAGAGGTGACCAGGTACACCTAAACTCTATACTCAGTGGAGACTCTAAGTTTTTTCTAAACCTCTTTTGTGGTCCGAACTATGGCCGGACCTGATTCTTCTTTATTCGAAGATATGTAAGCAGCTTAATGAAAGCTCGGTTCCTTTTTAAAATAAAACCCACTTCATTTTCTAAAATTCAAACATTTTTCAAAAATATCCGAACCTCTTTTATAGAACACAAAACTCCTCATTTTTCATTTTTTTTCCAAGAACCACATCGCAATCCATGGGAATCATTGGATCACTTATTCAGGCCTTAATCACTCTCACTCCTTCCCCTCGAAGGCGAATGAGACACATTTCGGTCGAAGGTAAAATCCCGGGCGTGACAAATAGAGAATGGAAGCCGTGAAAAAAAAATGGAGAAGGGAACAATGAGGCTTTGTATTTGGTTCAGAGGTATATTAGGGTAAGAGGAGAGTGACAGATTATGGTTTTAACCTAGAAAAGGGGCTCATTTGTGTCTGGGGTTAACGAAGTCTAACGGTAGTTAGTAATTGGACCAAATTGAAACAAAATGAAAACTATAGAGTGTAAATTGAGTCAATTCAAACTGTAAGAACTAAGTTGACACAAATAGAAAACTACAAGGACCATTTCAATTTTCCCCCCCCCCCCCGGCCCCCCCTTTTTGTTTTTTTAACAGAATTTTTTCCCCTTAAAATAGTCCATTTTTTAAGAATATTTTTGTTCAAAAAAAAAATTATTTTAAGACAGACTACATATGGTAAATTCACTTTTGCAAATAGCCGGACCCTGTCCGCTTTCGTTTTTCTTTTATTATTTTCTCTTTCTCGATCCCTGTCAATCATCTTCTCCCTCCCCTAGAAGCAAACCCAACCCCTCTGAAACCCTAATAAACCAAATCGCCTTCGGCAACAAAGAGAAAGAGAAGATGTTGAGAGTTGCAGGGAGGAGGCTATCTTCTTCTATTCCATGGAGATCTTCTCCCGCTTCATCATCTTCGGCCTTCATCGCTAGGAACCTGCTCAACGGTCGCGATTCATCCTCCGATGGAAATGGCCCCCAATCCATCTCCTCACCTAACTACTCATTTTCACTCGCCTCCGAATTCCTCCATCCAATTAGAGGTCCGATTTCTTTCTTTCTTTCTTTTTTTCGATTTTTAACCCTCGTGCTCGTGGTTGCAGATTCACGTGTTTCGTTTGACCTTCTGTCTAATTGTTTTCATCTATTGACGTGGCTAATTCGTTGTTTCTTTGCTTGTTGAATCTTTTTATCTGCATCGAAAGTGGTTATGTACGGATTTTAGGATAGAGATGTAGAGTATTTTGAATTCGCACTATTTTTTCGTTTGAGAATTGGTACCGGAAAAAAAAAAAAACTCTAGATTAGGTTTATTCAGATTCTCCATTCTCATCTTATGGAAACTAAGCTGACACAAGCAGTTAAATCAACTTCCTCAATTTGGTCAATAACCAAACGGATATAGCAGTTTCTATACGTGTAGGGCTTACATATTTAATCTTCTGTTTAATATACTTGCTAGCTACTAGTTTCTCCAAATGATTTGGTAAATTGTGCACCATCGAATTCCAATTTGGAATGGCAAGAAAATGAATTTGATTCTGGGGCTTATCATCGGCATTTGACCTTAAGGCAATGCTTTCATGCTGTATGGTTGATGGCGTGGTCAAAGATCATTTCTTTTTAAGGAATTAAATGCAGATGGCATTCCAATCATTGCATTTTCTCCCTTTCTTTAAGGAGGCCTTTATGAAAATTTAATTCATTTTCACTTGTCCTCTGGTGAAGTATGCATTTGGGTTTCACATGATAAAAGCGGGTTAAGTAAATCATCTTTTTTCTTTGAGTTCTTTGTACCATTCTTCTAGACTATTCCCTCCGTCCCAATTTATTAGTCCCTTTTGGGGATTCCAACCAAATAAGGGAGCACAATTATTGCACTTTTGAAAATTTGTTCTTCTCATTTTAGCCTGCAATAACTTCATTTTCTTACTTTTCCGTACCACTAATTTAAAAATGGAACAGTAAAAGAGGAACTTCATTATCTGTTACTCATTAGAGCCAATCATCACCCTTGCCACAAGGCTAGTCACACTATTGGGATTAGGAAATGGTTGAATGGTACTGTTGTGTTATCTCATCTCAAATAACACAATATCAATTTCTCAAATTTCAATCATGCACGTTCTCAATCTCATTCATGTTAATGCACTTTGGTTCAAGCGTCCAATGTTAAAAAGCCTGAGGCTTATCCAAGCACCAAGGGCCCTTGGAGCTTAAGCAACGCGGGCCCTTGGTGCTTGGATAAGCGATGAGAGAATGTACATTCTACATTATCAACTATGACAAAATGACCCCCATATCATCAACTATGACATCTATTATAGAAAGCGACATATATAACAAGCCAAGTACCATATTTAGAAGTCCAAAAGGTAGAACTGTCAATAATCATACATGACATTCAAATGACCATATATGAAATGGTGACAAAAGAACATACTACGCATCCATCAAAAACTAATCTTTGAATGTTTATCTTTAGAAATTAGAAACGTGATGAAGTGATATTAAGCTAATAGCAGTCTTATATAAACAGTCGTAGTCTTGTAGAAGAAGCGCCAGTGGAAAACATATTAGGATTTAGGGCATTTTACATGAGTCGTGATCTGGTGCTTTGATCTTATTAAAAGCTTTAATATGGTGCGTTGGATCTTATTCTCGATAGATAGATTTCAAAAGATGGATGGCAGACAAAGATTTCTTAGATTTAATGGTTAAGTAGGCTTCACACGCCTTGGGCTTAGTCCCGAGGCACGTGCTTTTTGTGCCTCACCCACGCTTTGCCACCCACGCCTCGCTTCAACAGATTGAAGCCCCATACACATGCCTTGCTTCAAAGCGCGCTTAAGCGCACGCCTTAGTGCACTTTTTAAATCACTGAAGCACCTACAGCCCACGTTGTCAATCCCGTGTTATGGTTAGAACAAGTAATTAAGTTCAAAGTTCAATTTCTATCGAGAAATAGAATTTCAAGCAAACTGCAGTCATAATTTTTTTTCCAAAAAGTCATATCATACGCTGCAGAGACTTTCTGAAACTTGGTAGAACTATGGATCAAGAAGTTCACTTTTGCAGAAATCTTTTCTCTTGGTGAAATTTTCGCTGTTGAGAATGTTGCAATATTTTACAACAATGTTTCAAAGTTCACAGATTCTGGAGTTCCAAAACATTGTACATAATCTAAGTTATTATGCTAACTTTCTATGGTTTTGCCATTCTAGTCATACATCCAAGCATTGTCCAAGTTTCTGACATGAATGCACAAGATCTTATAAACATACAAACCCAAGATCATGATCCATGCATAGTATGTTTGTCGTTCAGGTACTGAGAACTCAACAAGTACAATCTGAAAACATTAACATGGAATCATGCAATATCATAAACTTTTGAACTGGACAACACTCACCATCTATTTCTGTCACGGGTCAGGAGTTGAAATAGACGACACTCTTCTATGACTTCACTTACCGCTAAAAATCCATGATAATCAATTTTCTTGTACCTCAATATTCCTCTCACCAGATATTTTGTACATGTTATATAGTGAGGGCATTAGTCTATGTTGGATGCCCAAGCCATAATAGTCATTTTGTCCCATTTTAGTTCCAATGTTTGCTCCTAGTTCCATCTAGCAGTGTTATTTTCCTACCAACATTACTGATACACTACCCATCTATCGTCACATCTGCATTTGAATCTCTTTCATTCTACGAATAGGATGCTTTTTCCACTTGCCTTTCTTTTTGCTCTGTATAGCATTGCCTGCTTTATAATCATTATATTAATTATTCTTTTTTTCTTCATAGATATTGCCCATTGAGCTTATGTTACAGCGACTTTTTTCCTCAATGGAACCCAGATAATCTTAGAATTTTGTTGCTTCATAGATATGGGCCTGGCTCTCTCTTTGATGCTTAACTTCCTTTTCCCCCCCTGAGAATGTACGTTCTATTCGCGAGGGTTTTAAAAGCGTTGCCTATCTTCGTTTACAGTGTTTCTGCCACTTGGATGGTTGGGGGTGCTTATTTTTCTTCTTTTTCCTTGACCTTTTCATCTTCCTTTTGATAACTAAGATGTGTTCAATCACCTTGAAGGATTCTATATATCCTACATACACTTGTTAGGAAGTTAGGGCGCTGATGTGCCTATAGTTAGTTTTGGTTATTTGAAAACCCTGAAGGTTTTATTTTGGGAAGAAGAAATACCTTCTTAAGCAGTTGTTTGGGTCCTTGGAAGGATACCTGTAGTTAAGACTTGATAGTTGAAAATTGATTTGGTTTGGACACTTATAAAAAGGAATGTCATAGCAATACGCTCGTTGGTCATATCACCAATGTAACGAGGGAAGTCGTCCATTTCTGTTAGTCATCACGCTTTTTTCCAAGAAAAAAAATTTGGTTGAGTCAAGATGAACTCCACAACTGGTGGGTCTTAGCATATGCGGAGAGGTTGCTGACTTCATGCTTTTGTCTATTTTTAACTCTCTTTTGGTTAGTCTCCACAATTGCAGTCTGCAGGTCTGGAAACTTCAATTGAAGGTGGAAGGCATTGTTAAATAAGGTCAATCTCATTATATTATCTGTCACTCCCCAAGAGAAATAATGCTTAACCAAGATGAACTCCAAAACTGGTTGGTCCGTTTGGTGTTCGGGTTTAGTGATAGTTGGTAATTGGTAGTATATGCATGGGTGTGGACTTGCAATTTTCTCTACTGTTTGCTCTCTTTTTGGGTAGTCTTCATGACTGCAGGTCTGGAAACTTCAAATAGAGGTGGAAGGCATTGTTAATTAGGGTCCAAATTTGATGGAGTTCATAAAGCCATTATCTCAGCCAATTGTTTGTTTTGCTTTTGATGTAATCATGCAATTTTCTGTGCTAGCAAATATGTGGTTCCCTCTCTCCTATTAGCAGTATGGCCGGATTTAATGTTTGGTTCAATAGTTTTGCGTTATTGTGTTGCAGCAGGGGAATGCTTCCACGACTACTTTCAGTTGTCCTTGATGGTTATCTGTTGTGTTCCTTTGGAAAGAACCACAAAATATTTACTAGTGACTTACTCTTCTTTTTGACGACAATTGAACAATGGTCCAGGATTTGCTTCTGAATCTCTGGCTCCCACTCATGACATTGGTATGATCTCAGACCTCCCAGCTACTGTGGCAGCTGTCAAGAATCCTACCTCGAAAATAGTTTATGATGAGCACAATCATGAGCGTTATCCACCAGGGGACCCAAGCAAACGTGCATTTGCATACTTTGTGCTGACTGGTGGCAGGTTTGTGTATGCTTCCTTGATCCGTCTTCTGGTACTCAAGTTTGTCTTGAGCATGTCTGCCAGTAAGGATGTTCTTGCCCTTGCCTCCCTTGAGGTAGACCTCTCCAGCATTGAACCTGGATCCACTGTTACGGTCAAGTGGCGTGGTAAGCCAGTTTTCATCAGGCGCCGAACTGAGGGCGACATCAAGTTGGCTAACAGTGTTGATGTTGCCTCACTCCGAGACCCCCAGGACGACTCTTCCAGAGTTAAGAACCCAGAATGGCTTGTGGTAGTTGGGGTGTGCACCCATTTGGGGTGCATCCCCTTGCCAAATGCTGGTGACTTTGGTGGATGGTTTTGCCCATGCCATGGATCGCATTATGACATATCCGGCAGGATCCGCAAGGGACCAGCACCTTACAATCTGGAGGTTCCTACTTACAGCTTCTTGGAGGAAAACAAGTTGATGATTGGGTGAGAGTTTGTGATGGAGTTTACTTAGGGCAGTGCTGCAACAGTGGGCATCTGTTATGTTAAATTTTGGTTTTTCCTCTAAATATGTGTGAAATCAGAGTATTCACCAGCAAGGTTATGGTCTGTTTCCGACCCTTTGGTAATCTTTTGTATTGGATCTTGTATATTGCCAGCTCTAGACAGGACTACTATGAATAATTCAACTGGCTTGTTTGGTTTGGCACGTTCTACTCTTATTGGTGCTTCGAATATTCACTGAATAATCAAATTGAGACGCCTTCTATTTTGTTGATTGTCTAGTGTGATCTTCTCAATGGAAAATGGATATATGGAACTGCCTGCGTTTGCCTACAGCTACACATTTTACTGCTGCTTTTTCCCAGGGCATTTTGTTTAAATGGTAGATGATGCATGTTATTGGTGGTGGTTCGCCATTCACATTTTTCACATTTTGTAAAATTTGTACCATATTGGAGCCACTGGCGGTCCAGCTCAAAAAGAGAGCAACCAATCAATTTGGGTGGAAAATAGATATCTGACATTTCGAGCCACAATAGTATTGATGCTCTTCCACACGAGACCAGAGCACTCATGAAATTTCATTTCATCACACGGTAGAGACCAGAGCACTCTTCGAAATTTCACTTTATTACACAGAAGAACTAAACTCTAGATGCACGTACCTCACATATATTATGCGTTCACAAGTGCCTTTATCTACTTGGAACAAGATTTCCCAGGGTTCACAGTTTTCCATTGCAAGGAGAGGAATTACGCAAAAGATAAAAATAGTGCATACAGGAAACCTTTCAATAGAATCCATCAAGAGGTAAATGGATTAATAGTAATCTAACCATATGTTCCAGTACGCACTTTTTTCACTCTTCTCCTTTTTCTTTTTCTCCTGGAGAATGCTCCTTGCAGGCTGTATAAACGGTTAACCTTTTTTAATTTCAAGCTAATTTACCCAAAAAAAAAAAAAGTTTCATACTGTAAATGCTTGGGCTCCGCACCCTGAATGCCCAACCACCTTATACTAGATGCTCAAAGCCTGTACTTTGAATGCTTGGGCCTCGTGCTCCGAATGCTCGAACTCCAATGCTCGAGTCCAGAACTTGAAAGAAGCTCTGTGCTTATACACACTCATGGGCCCATACACATAAGCACTCACATCTAGGATTCATCTAATTGCATGTTGTCATCATCATATACACATCATATTCTGTATCTCTTTCATGAAACAAGTCATTTTTGCATACAGCCAGCTCCACGCTTTGGTTTATTGATCGGTTCCATGCCTTGATCCAGAGTTCTGCAACCAACTCTGCACTTCGGTTTATTGATGGGTTCAGTGTCTCGATCCTCAGTTTCACAGCTAGCTCCGCGCTTTGGCTCCTATTATTGAGCCCCGTGCTTCAATTCTTATCATTAACTACATGCCTTGGCAACCAACTCCACGCTTTGGTTCCCATTAATTGATCAGCCCCGCGCCTCGATCATTGGTTCTTATTACTGTTAGTAATTTGTTTTAATCAACGGGTATCTGTAATCTTAACGTGGGGAGATTAATAAGTATTTAATATCCTGGAGCTCGTAATATAATTGAGATAAGGACGGGAGTGCAATTATAATTCTGTAGTGGGGTGAATTATAATTAGTGAAATAAGAAGTAGAATCCTGGTGGGATTAGGTTTTCTTATTTACACTGGGAGCCCTGACTTATTACTCCTTAGGTCCCTATCGTAGCCCTATATATATACGTTATGCTCTCTAGGTCAGATTGATGTTTTTCTATTATTCAGTAAATAGAGGCAGGCTTAGTGTAACGCCCAGATTTTCAGAAATAAATCGGAGGCATTAAATATTGATTTCTAAAACTTTATTAATTTAAAACCAAAATCCAAACCGGATAATTCTTCCTAAAGATTCGTCTATTACAAACAATTATAGAAATACTAAAAATAGTCTTTATGATAATAACTTAAACAAAATAACAGAGCCGTCTTCTAAGATTGATACGGGTCCCAAGCGTATTCTGGCTCCACTCCCACCTCTTGATTCTCTTCTGCGTAAAACTGTTCGCCTTCAGGGCTCTGTGGTTCTTCTTGATTTTCTGCAAAATCTGGCACGGAAGCCAGGCAATCCGTACCTGAGTGAAAGAGTTCACCCCGAAGTATAATCCAACCCAACTACCCCTCTTACTTTACAATTAGCAAGTACAAGATAATATTGAATCGAAAAGTCAAACAGAGATTTCACACATGAACCAATTTATTACTATCCATTAACCCTATGTGAGATCTAAGAATCTCATCCACGAGATCCTTTCCTCCCATACCGCTAACTATGATCGTGTCATGGAAAATCCCCCCCTTGCTTGTCCTGCACACGGGGTTCTAAATGAATTCACCTAAGTTATGTACCTCGTATGAATTCATTTAGGACCATAACAGGGGGCACGATTACCCTTTGGAACGTTCCATGGCGTGCCATACATTAGGGTCGTTGCTTAGCCTTCAACCTTGCCTTCAAATAAGGTCGAATAGAAACCCC
>BPLS01016161.1:0-10019 GCA_019656275.1 Rhododendron kiyosumense | reverse complement strand
TCACGGTTTTTAAATTTTCAAATCCGTGTCCGGACCATTAATCCACGTACATAATCCAAAAAGCACGGATCGGTTCGGTCCGGACCGGTTTCACGGTTTTCGGTTTTTCTTGGACAGCCCTAGCCCCCCACATATGGGTTTACCCACGTATGCTCTCGATTTCGTCTTGTAATTCTTCGTTTACTGCTTTCTCGTAGCCTTTCCGAGCTTTTAACCTTCGTTTTGGGTTTCGATGTTGCAGCTAACAACGCCAACAGAAGGCCCAGACGCGTTCCGAGTCATATCCGAACAGAGGACATCAACAGAGTTCTTAATTACACAGGGGAGCCTGGCACCCGAACAGCTGGTAGGGGCCGTGACGCCAACGTGCTATTAGGCTATGACCCCGCTTACAAAGGATTCATAGACAGGAGGTTGGCTAACCCGAGCACCAGTGGTGCCTCAACCTCCACAGCTCCTCAAGCGCAAAGCTCAGGACTGCAGGCTGAAGTCACTCTTGCCGGACAGCCAGGTGAAGTTAATATTCCTGAGGGCGTCCCTTCAACCCGGGTGGTTCGTAGGAGGTCTAGACGAAGACAGAACAGGACCGGGCAGGTGATCGAGCAACCCGTTCCCCTTGGCACTACGAGTCAGTCGTCTTCTTCAGGCTACTCCCGATCTCCCCCGGATTTAGGTACGATGGCGCGAGAGCCTCTCAACCTTAGTTCCCTTCTTTCTGTCTCAACAAGGGGACGTGGTGCTGCCAATAGAGTGGCATCCACAGGTGCTCCCCCCCACCCTCTCGTCGCACTAGAGGGGCGACATCCACGTTGAGACGCGAAAGGGACAGCTCTCTGGAAGCTGAGGACGCTCAGCGGGACAAACGCCCAAGGGCAGAAGACCCGTCCTCTTCCGATGTGCCAGCTGACACAGACATCAGCCAACCCCAATCGCCTCCTCTCCAAGTGCTTCCCCAAACGTGGGCTCCTACTCTTATGAGAGGCGATCGGCCCATTCACGTTGGGGACAGTGCCAGTTCTTCGGAGACGGCACTTGCTCTGGCGCAGGCATTATCTCTGCCTGTGGACATGCAGAAGGAAGCCGCATCGCCAGCTGATAGGCTCGTGTCCACTGGTCTCGTCAGTGGGATTAAGGTAAACAAACTTCCTTTCATAGCAAGAGGCTTTATTTAGACGTTTTCTTAACAAAATGTCTGGTGTTTGCACAGTTCATTCAAAAGATGATGACTCTGGGGCAAAAGTTCCAGGCTTCTGAGGCCGAAAGAGTCAAGCTGCTGAGTGATAACACAAGGCTGCTCCGAACAGTCACTAGGCTCGAGAGAGAGAGAGACAATGCCAAAGCAGACTATGCTGAGGCCAAAGGCAACTTAGAGACTGCCGAGGACAACCTCAAGCAAGCTCTGGCTGAGATTGACAACACCAAGAAAGCAGCCTTCGATGCTGGATATGAGAAGGGTTTCGATGCTACTACTGCCAGCTACGTCGAACAGATGTCAGGCATTCAAGATCAGATCTGGGCCGCGAGCTGGGAGGCCTGTTTGACCAAGGTAGGTGTCCCAGACGACTCTCCACTGTGGGTTGAGAATGATCTCCCCAGTAGCCGTGCAGCAGCGGCTGAGGAGCAGGATGATGCCCCTGCCGATGATGTGGACCAGCAAATCGATGAGTTTGCTGAAGCAGATGAAGAAACTCTGGTAGAGCCACAGGGGCCAGGGACCGAACAGGTGTCGACCCAGGAAGCTGTTGACGAACCTGCCGTTGAGGAGGGAAGCAATGCCGCTGGGGGTGTTACGGCAGATGCATTCCCTGAGATCCAAAACCTGGATTGAAGTACCTGTTAGGTGTAATTAATTCCCCCGAACAACAATGCAGGTCCTATGAGACTGTAGTCTTTTCCAGCCCTGCGAGGCACCTAACTTTGATATCTCTTTTTTTCTTTTTTGTTTGTGATGAAACAAATATCTGACCCTTCGTGGCATAACTTTTGCCTTGGCGTTTGTTCGGCCCTTCGTGGCCGTAGTCTGGGTATCTCGTACCTCCTCGTGTTTTGACTATCGTAATCTTTTTAGCTTTTATGCAAGTATTTCGTTATGCCTGTTTCGTAGGTTCATACTTTGTCATAACAGAACCAAGCCTTTCGTACTTGATTTCTTGCATGTTCTTCGTATGCAACCCTGAATGTTAGTAAGTATATTCGTACTTGAGGTGTCTCATACCCAACAATAAGTTTCTCGAACTTTAAAGTATCATACAATCACGTATTCGAATGATTGTATCCTTACCCGAATAGCTGCGTGTGTTTTATATGCATCCCAAGTATTTTCATACTTGGGGTAAGTTTCTCATACTTAGATTTTACTAAGTATTTGACATGTCTCGATATGCCTCACAAAATCAAGTATTTCGTACTCGATTAGTATGCAGGCAAGTTATAAGTATTTCGAATTTATAGGTATCTCATACCAGATGTTTCTTTTAATATGAAGGTTAATCGTAAGTTTCTCGAACTTACAGTATCTCATACTTTTTAGCACAATCACTTACTCCAGTGATAGTGCCCGAACAGCTTGTATGCAGCCCAAGTGTTTTCATACTTGGGGTACATTTGTTTCATGCTTTAGCGTTTGTTCGTGCGTGGTTCTCAAGCTATCAAGCATAGATATATTCGTATATGGCGTTCATGCCAATCCCATGCTCCCCAATATGAATAAGGAAAAGAAAATCAGTATTCATATGTCATATCTAAAAAACCGAATATCTCAAAAAGCTTAATATATACTGTGAGGAAAAGAGTGTCTTTATTCATAGACTGAACTTAAGGGGGCATTATTCGTACCCCTTACAACTAAAAGTAAGAAACAGAAGCGAATTTTATTCGTAATTCCCACACAATCACGTAGTGAAATAAAACTAAATTCTTCTAAACAAAGAATTTTCTCAGATTATGAACATTCCATAGCCTCGGAATTGGGACGCCGTCCAGATCAACCAATCTGTAGGCCCCAATGCCCACAATCTCTGTCACCCGATACGGGCCTTCCCAATTGGCTCCTAGCTTGCCTTCGTTGGCTACCTTGGTGTTGCCGAGCACCTTTCATAGTACAAGGTCCCCAACACCAAATTCTCATGGGTGAACATGCTTATTGTAGCTCTTCATCAGTTGTTCCTGATACGAGGCCAAATGGACTAGGGCCCTTTCTCTTCTCTCCTCGGCGAGGTCGAGCTCAATTTCAAGGGCTCTGTCATTGCCCCCACCTTCAACCAACACAGTCCTGTTGGTTGGAAGTCCTACTTCTAGAAATATAACCGCCTCTGTACCGTATGCCAATGAATAGGGGGTCTCTCCCGTAGACCTCCTCGGTGTTGTCCTATGAGCCCATAAAACAAGGGGCAATTCATCGGGCCATTTCCCTTTGGCTTTATCCAACCTCTTCTTGATCCCATCAAGAATGGTTTTGTTAGACGCTTCTGCCTGCCCATTACTTTGAGGGTATGCTGGAGTTGAATAGTAATTTCGAATTCCATATTGGGCACAAAACGCCTTGAATTTCTTTTGAAATTGGGACCCGTTATCTGTGATCAAAGAATAGGGAACCCCAAATCGAGTAATAATACTCTTCCATACGAACCTCTCAACCATGGGTTCGGTGATTTTGGCCAGTGGTTCAGCCTCAATCCATTTGGTGAAGTAATCCGTTGCAACTAAAAGGAATTTTCGATTCCCCGTTGCTTTGTGCAATGGACCCACGATATCCATTCCCCATTGAGCAAACGGCCAAGGACTTGTCAAAGGCACCAAATCCTCCACTGGTGTTCGAATCATTGGTGAGAATTTTTGACATTTCTCACAAATTTTGACATACATCTTTGCATCCTCCTGCATATGTGGCCACCAGTAGCCTTGGGTAATTGCTCGGTGGGCAATGGATCTTCCTCCAGCATGACTCCCACATGTTCCTTCATGTATTTCGTGAAGAAATTTCTGAACCATCTCGGGGTGCACGCACAGCAAATATGGGCCTGTGAAGGACTTTCTGTAAAGCTTTCCTTCTGGGGACAGCCAAAACCTTGCAGACTTGGTTTTGACCTTATGTGCCTCCTTCTTGTCAGCGGGGAGTATTTCATCTCGTAAAAACTCCACGATTGGGTCCATCCAACTTGGACCTTGGTTCACTTCCAAAACTAACTCCACACTTCTCCCAATGCTCGGCTCATTCAGATACTCAACTGCAACTCTTCGCTTGAGTTCAGTTGGGACCGCTGCAGCCAGCCATGCCAATGAATCGGCATGTGCATTCTGTCCGGAACTTATTTGTTCAATGTGGACCCTCTCGAAGGTGTCAAGTAAATCTTTGGCGGCTTCCACGTATGCTGCCATTTTCTCATTCCGAGCCTGATACTCGCCGGACAGTTGATTTACGACAAGCTGTGAGTCACAATGCACCCTAACTCTCTTTGCCTTCAGAGTCATCGCACTTCTTAATCCAGCTAGGAGTGCCTCGTACTTCGCCACGTTATTCGACGCACTGAATCCCAGCCGAACAGACAGTTCTATCATAATTCCTCCAGGAGGAAAGAGAACAACACCAATTCCTGAACCAGTATTACAAGCTGATCCGTCAACGAATAAGTTCCATTCCGTATCGTCCTATTCGGCTGAGACTCTATCCCTTGTGGACAATGTTCTATTCTCTTGTTCCTTTTTCGTCGGAGGCAGGGGTGCTACCGTGGGAGAAAATTCTGCCACAAAATCAGCCAACACTTAGCCCTTAATTGCTGTTCGTGGTTGATAGTCAATATCATATTGACTCAACTCGACGGACCATGTCGAGATTCTTCCTGAAAAATCTGCCTTTCGTAGCAGTGATTTTAGTGGAAATTCAGTGTATACCACAACCCTATGGCTCTGGAAATAATGTGGCAACTTTCTCGTCGCTGTCCTAAGCGCCAAGACAAGTTTCTCCAGGGGCAGATATCTCGTCTTTGCATCTAGCAATGTCTTGCTAACATAATATATTGGGATTTGCTCGATTCCCAAATCCCTTAATAGGACTGCACTCACAGCATGCTCAGAAACAGCTAAGTACAAGATCAAGGACTCACCTGACTACGGGGTTGACAGAAGAGGAGGCTCGGCTAGATACTTCTTCAGGTCCTGGAAAGCTTGCTCACATTCTGCTCCCCATTCAAATCCTTCCCTTTTCTTCAGCAGCCGAAAGAAGGGCCTACACTTGTCACTTGATCTGCTGATAAATCTATTGAGCGCTGCAGCCATCCCAGTTAGTCGTTGAACCTCCTTCGTGGTTCTGGGACTTTGCAACCTCTGCAAGGTCGCAATCTGTTCGGGGTTAGCCTCAATTCCCCTAATAGTCACCAAGTGCCCTAGGAATTTCCCAGAACCAACCCCAAACGCACATTTCGAGGCGTTGAGTTTCAATTTGTACTTCCTCAAGATCTCAAAGACTTCTCTCAAGTCCGTAATATGCTCTCGCTTGTCTTCACTTTTTACCACCATATCGTCTATGTAAACCTCCATAGTTTTCCCGAGCAGCTCCCTGAACATGATAGTTGCAAGCCTTTGGTATGTCGCCCCTGCGTTTCTCAGCCCAAACAGCATGACACTATAGCAGTACAAACCCCGTGGGGTTATGAAAGACGTCTTCTCCTGATCGGGCCCATACATAGCAATTTGATGGTATCCTCGATACGCATCAAGAAAACTCATTCGCTCGTAGCCGGCTGTTGCGTCAACCAACTGGTCTATCCTTGGGAGGGGAAAACTATCTTTGGGGCAGGCCTTGTTCAAGTCTGTGAAGTCCACACAGACACGCCACTTTCCATTCTTCTTCTTTACGACCACGGTGTTGGATAGCCACTCAGGGTAGTGGACCTCGCGTATTGCTTTTGCCTCAAGCAATCGATTAACCTCTTCAACAACAGCATCCACATGCTGCACGGCTGCCCTACGTTTCTTCTGAATAACTGGTTTATGCTGAGGGTCAACATTCAGATGGTGACAGATTATGTCAGCATCTACACCAGGCATCTCTTCTGGTACCCATGCAAACACATCAATATACTCCTTCAGAAACTGCATTGATTCGGTCTTTTCTTCTGCTGGTAGTGACTCCCCAATCAAAAAATATCTTTCAGGATCAGCCTCGTTGATCTGAATTTTTTCCAAGCCCTCGATCACCTTATCAGCCGGGCATCTTCCGACATCCTCGATAGTCGGTTGATCTGGCACTTCCAATGTATGAACATGGTGGGCCTTTGGGGCCTTTTTAATGATGGAGATCAAACACTGTTGGGCCGCCTTCTGGTTGCCCCTAATTGATTCGATCCCATTGGATCCTGGGAATTTCACCATCTGGTGGTAAGTCGATGAGACTGCCCTCATTTTGTGTAACCAGGTTCTTCCTATAATCGCGTTATAAGAAGAGGGGACGTCTACAACCAGAAAATCCGTCCTTAAAACAACTGAACCTGCCCGAACAGGCAGTGTCACCTTTCCAAGGGGCCAGACTGCTCTTGCACCAAACCCAATCAATGGTGTCGTGGACTGTTCCAAATCTGTCTGAGCCAGTCCCAGCTTCTTGAACTCGTCGTAGTACATCACCTCTGTACAACTTCCTGAATCCACTAGGATCCTTTCAATGTCATATTCCCCAACTCTTAGGGTTATGACCAGAGCATCGTTATGAGGTATCTGGACTTCTCCCAAATCGTCATCTGTGAAGGCTATGCTCTCACTGTATACATCACTCTCTCGCCCTTTTTATTGCCCAATCGCATCACGTGCTGATTGTGCTTAAACTGTCTTTGCAACAGCCTAACCTCATTTCTCGTATAAGGTGCGGCCAACCCATGTATCATATGGATTACCCCTTTGGGATTTTGCTCGTAATCCAGTTCCATGGCCTTCCCTTTTTCCTTGGGATCCTCCTGGATAAATTCCTTGAGATAGCCCCGAGAGACCAAATCGTCGAGGTGTTTCTTATACATCTCGCAATCTTCAGTCATATGGCCCCAATCCTTGTGGTAGCTGCAATGCTGATTCGTAGCACGTTTAGCGTCTTTATCTCCGCCAAGACTCAGAGGCCACTTGAAATACGGCTGATTCTTTATTCGATAAAGAATCCTGTAGATTGGCTCCTTCCAAACAGTAGTGATAGAAAAGAAGGACTTGGGGTCAGGGGCTTGTTTTTCCTTCTTAGCCTGCCCGTACTCCTTGCGCTCCTTGTACGTTTTGGGCTCAGGTTTGTCCACCTTCTTTGCTGGTGTCTTGGGCTGTTCGGCAGTAATCCTGCTGTCCTCGCGGAGTATGTCATCCTCCATTCTGGCGTGCTGCTCTATTCGCTCCATCAGTTTGGCCAACGTAGCCACCAGATGTTTATTCAACGAGCGGCGCAGTTCTCCCCGAACAGGCAAACCAGTTTTGAAGGTTGCTATGGCATATTCCTCACTGCAACTTTCAATCTCGTTGAAAGTTTCCCAGTACTTCTTTGCATAATCTCTGATCGGCTCACTTTCGGCCTGTTTCATGGTGGACAGACTCTCAAAAGTCTTTGGGGCCTTTCTGCT
Organism: Rhododendron kiyosumense; assembly: GCA_019656275.1. Lineage (NCBI taxonomy): Eukaryota > Viridiplantae > Streptophyta > Magnoliopsida > Ericales > Ericaceae > Rhododendron > Rhododendron kiyosumense. Next base: position 2,436 of record BPLS01016161.1, on the reverse strand, counting down.
TGTCAAGAACCGAGCAGTGAATTTCTCGGCCAACTGCCTCCATCCTCTTATGGATCGTGGTGCTAGTTTATGAAACCAGCTCAGGGCCACCTTGCCAAGACTCGACGGGAACATTTTGCACAGAATGGCATCATCACCATCGTGCATGAACATGGCCTGTTGGTAATGCTGTATGTGAGACACAGGGTCCGTGTTTGTCTCGTAAAGCACAAACGCTCCGTGCTTCACCCTGCTCGGCAGCCTGGCCTCCTGCAGCCTCCTCGCAAACGGGGAGGCTGCGATGTTACTTAGGGCTTTACGTGCCACTTCTCGTGCGGAAACTGTCCCTTCCTCCTTTTCAATCGTCTTATGAGCCGTGGCTTTGGCCCAGTCAGCATCAGGTCTCTCGTACCTGTCACGGTGATGCTTCCTCATTTTTTCCTCAGATGAGGAACTTCGTTCTCTGCTCCTTCTTCTTCGTGAAGAAGCCCTTCGCCTTTCTAGTATACGGTCTTTACTTCTGCTTCTCCTTCTTCGTGGGGAAGCTTCACCCCGTCTCGTGGTGGGACTATTGCTCCTGCTCCTTCTTCCTCGTGAATGGGGCTCTTTGTGGACTAACAGAGCCCTCCTATCTTCTCCGGAATTCCTTCGCGAAAGTCCGGAGTCCTCCGGGTGATCTCGTACCCACTGCAGCTCTCGTATCTCGTACTCTCGTCTTTTAATCAAACGAGCGTACTCCTCAATTTCTTTCCTCTTTAGGTCGAGGATATCCTCGCTGTTATGGACACTTTTTGAACGGTCCACCGATGCCTCTCTTAGGTAGGACTTGCTCCTTCTCGTGGAGCCAGTAGCTGCTTTGTCCTCTCTTCCAGTGGGCTTTCTCGGAGCACCTGGTGGAGATTTATCCCCTCCACCACTTAACTGGTTCTTTGGATTGAACGGCGTGGTTGGATCTTCTTCCATCATGGTTTATCTTTTCCACGAAACTGGTTCGATTCCCACAGACGGCGCCAATTGTAGGGGGATGAAAACAATTAGTGTTCTGAACAACACCAATTTGCAGCGGCTACACGTGCCTCTACACCGAAACCCTAATTCTTCGTCGGAACCCTAATCTGCAATACAGACAAAGGGTGAGCGCACCTTTGCCTCTCGTGGCAAAGGCCCTCCGATGCTTAAGTTAGTATCACGTACTGGGAAACAAACCCTAATTATCAGCAGGAAAGCAATAAGAGACAGCCAAATATTGCGTACCTTTTACCTCCAGGCTTACCTTGTATTTATAGGCTTACGGATGCTTGCTGCCCAAGCATCCCTGTTGCCCTAGGATTCCTACCTCGTATAGGAAACCTAGTATCTCATGGATTCTCGTTCCCTTATCTGCATAGTAGCTCAACCTTTATGGGACTCTCAGTCCTTTTGGGATTCTTTCCCATAATTATCCGAACACCCCACTCACGTTGGGTCTCTAGCCTCGATCCTATATACTTGGGATCTTATCCTTTTCACGGAATATTACCGTTCTGGAGTATTCTGTCCACGTCACGACTTAGGGCAACTTCTTCCACTGTTCGGCTTCCTCTATGCCGAACAGTCCTCCTGGACCAATGACTTCACATGCAACTGGTCCACGTCGTTATATCTGAACAAATGACTTCACATGCCTTTGACCTTATTAGCCGAACAGACTGTCTGGAACAATGACTTCACGTGTCACTGGCCCACATCGCTGCTCATCGCACTGCCCGGCGATAGACTTGTTATGCCTGCCACGTGTCCCTAATACATCACGTGTTCGGCGACTATTCTTATCTGTTCGGGAATACCTCCCTACACGTACTTCGGTGACTTAGAGTGGTGGAGCCACTAGTTGTGAGCCCGGTGACCCAAGAGTGCTTTGGGTCTCACTTTTTATCGTACCCTCTCATTTGAAATACTTACCATTCGGTGTGACTTGATTAGCAAGGGATACAGATGGCAGGTCCGGTCAGGGATTGATATTTGTGTCTAGGAAGATCCATGAAATGCCCACCGCCTCTCATCCACCGAACAACCCACCACATCACCCATTGCCCGACACGTGGCAGTGGGCCCCGCCATTTAAAAAAATATATTTGAGAGAGAGGAGGAGGACGGCCAAAACCAAAACCACAACCACTGCCGAAGATCACCACGACCGCCGTCCCCCAAACCTCCATTCCAAGTACGCCGGCAATAATCCCTGATATCCTTCCTCGTCACCCCTTTCTCTCTCTTCCCCCATTTCACACCCTCTCCTCTTCTCCCTCTAGAAAAGACTCTAAATCCCAGACAAAAACTAACACACTAGGCTCCTTCGGAAAATCAACAACTAAATAAAAAAAAAAAAGAACTAGAACCCTGCAATCAGAGAATAATCATAGGCTGTCCAGGTGTGCTTGTTTGAGCTTGGAGACCAGGTAGGCGTTCTCGTCGACG
>BPLS01016151.1:0-12623 GCA_019656275.1 Rhododendron kiyosumense | reverse complement strand
AATCCCATAAGCTTTGTTTGTTTGGTCCTAATGCATCTGAAAAGTTCGCATTCCTCTTAATAACATGAGCCAAACTCTGAAAGGACTCATTATTGGAGCTTCTTGATAAGGAGAGGTTATTGAGTGCTCCAGAATCCTCGAGGCACTCTCCCTGCTTGACAATAGTGTGGGATCCACGTAGGTGTGGGTGCCTGCGCGGTGGAGAGAGCCCTTGTAGCATTGCTCCGTCCAGGAGCGCTGAAATTTTTTCCTTTGAAAATATCTTATTTTCTTTTACATTTTCTGACGCCAAATAATTCTTATTTGAGCTTTGAGAGATCATAGCTAGATTCCTTGATGTTTCAATTCAGATCATTACTTTGAAATTGTACGCTTATAAACTACAGGGTTACAACTTAGAATTTGATATCTGAGTTCTCCTATTGTTTTACTACTCTCTACTCTTAACAGTCAGACGGATTCGTTAACTTCTTATAGAGAATACTTTTGTTAACCATTTTAGATTTATATTCCTTATCCATTCCAATGGGGGAAACCTACTTTTCAAGCTGGTGAAGCTTTCGCGATGATGGCTGCTTCTCTTGAGGTTGGCTCATAGCGAACAATTTTTTTAGGACACCTGTGTAATTTTATGGATTCTGTTAGACGTAATCTCCTTCTTTTTATTTGCAGTCTACTGGCACATTCCTTGCAACAGCAAGATATGGGAGTGCTACACCTGTTATAGTTTACCAAGTTTAACTAGTTTCTAGTGCTTCACACATTCAATCAGTTCGTTTCAGGGATTTGGGACTTTGCTGTCTGGTATATTTGGTACCGTGACTGGTTGTACAGCATCAGTGTAATAAACTCTAACCTCATGTTATGTTTGGATCCTGTTATTTTTTATGCGGTGAATGGGATTGGGCTAGCTCCTAGGATTAGTTAAGGCGTGCGTAAACTAGTCCAGACACTTGAGTTATCAAAAATAAAAGAAAAATGTTATGATACATGAAAAGGGTCAATGAAAGGAAAATCAATGGCCTAGATTCACTTAGTATCCTATCCTATCATGAAAAGGGTTAGAAGGCTTTGAGGCACTGATTTTGGGCCCATTTCCCCCCAAAATGCATGTAAAAATCCATATACTGCTCATCTTTAGAGGTGAAACGACACTAAACTACTGACCGGTAAATGCACAATACTATAAGATTGGAACTGAAACAAAATTAGAAATTCATAGATCGGTAAATGTACATACTTTATGCTCGAAGTTGCTTTCCAGTGCAAAGATGCATTTTTCTCTTCTACAAGAACAAAGACCCCTCTACAAAATGTTGCCCATCTGAGGTAGAATGCAGCAAGAGAAGGTGCCTTAATTACCAGCTATCTTAATCTTTCTTTTAAGTTACTAATGCATGTCTCCACAGGGACCAAGTATCCAACCGCAAAAATGTATTTTTCCTGAGATTTGTGATATTGTTCATTCGCACGCAGTTGGTTGAGTGGTGCCAGAATGCAGATGCTTCCTTTAGTTCACTAGCACTGAAGGTGAAAACCAAATTCGATGAATATTGGAAGAATTGCAGCTTGGCTTTGGCGGTTGCCGCCATCTTGGATCCTCGGTTTAAGATGCAGTTGGTCAAATATTCCTATGCACAGACAACAGTTCAACAGATTGCGTTGACATTTGTTTTTAATTACTGTATGAAGGCACTTTGCAATGGTCAATGGCCATGCCATTGCTCCCCGTTGGATTCTCACGTGGTGGTTGAAGTGGTGGGATTGAATTCAAGGATAGGTAACGGGTGCTGACCGATTCCTCCACAAAACTTGACACAGCCAAAACGCTATGTCTAGTTTGGGTAAGTATCAGGAGGAGCCTCTTTTTCCTCGGAATATGGACTTCAACATTTTAAGTTGGTTGAAAAGTTCACACGTCCAGGTATCCCATCCTGTCTATGATGGTGCGCAACATTTTGGGAATTCACATGTCGAAACTTCCAATAGAGTCGGCCTTCAGCACTGGAGATAGAATGCTTGATCAATGTCGGAATTCACTTAGACCGGATGCTGTGCAAGCCCTTGTGTGTGCACAAGACTAGATCCGGAATGATTCTGAAGGTTAGTCATTCGTCACTGCAATTCATTCGTTTGTGTAATTTATATGTTGTGTGCTATTAGTTCTGTACCAGACTCCAAATCAACATGTAGCCACTCTATTTTGCTTTTGCTGATGCTATGATGGGAATTAGCAGGATGGTTAGTATGGTCTTTGTGGTTCTACACCAACAGCTTAGAATGTACCTTGAGTCATGCAGGGACCTTGTTTTTGTTTAATTTGTGCTCTTTTCTATTCTAGTTTCTATTATCGCGACTTTTAAATGTTAATGTCTCGTCTCTTGGCACACAAAAAAAGGGTCTAGATTATGGCTCTCACAGAAGCCTCTCAAAACCATTACTGATGCAACACCCAATCAAGAAAACCTTGCCTTTATTAAGAACATTTTCTCCTCCGGGCATTCCTGTCAGAGGCTCTTTCTTGAGTTTTTCAGCTAGAAAATGTGGAAGCCAAAACTAAAGATAAATAGTTCTTCTATGTATATATAGTCTTAATATTCTTAAAGAAGGCTATCTGCCTAATTTATGGGAGGATGCCATGACCTATCCTCCTTGAATATTAAACAGCAGTTGATTGTAAGTCTAGTCCTAAGGACAAAACTCTATGACAACAGCTGGTAGAATGGGTACGTCTTGATTCAGTCATCTTCAACTGGTACGTCTTGAGGAGTTAAGAAAGGCTTAGGAGGCATTCCAAGAGCTTCAACATCTCCTTCAAGCATCTCTACAACATTGCTCATCGAAGGACGATCGCTAGGTTTCATTTGGATGCACCATAGTGCCGTTATAACCATCTTCCTCACCATCTCCCTTTCCTGCTCCGTGGCTTCTCCCATTTCTATCTCCTTTCCTTCTTTGAATTGGTCATAAATCCACAAAGGGAAGTAAATTTGGCTGGTGTGATCAGCGAATGCATTCAAGTTCCTCCTCCTGCCTGCCATTTCCATCAACAACATTCCGTAACTATAGACATCAGCTTTGTACGAAATGTGTCCAATGTTTTTGTAGAACAACTCTGGAGCCATGTAACCCATTGTTCCCCTTGCCGCAGTAAGAGACACCATGCTATTATCTGTTGGATACAATTTCGCAAGCCCAAAGTCTGAAACTTTTGGATTGAAATTTTCATCTAAAAGAATGTTGTGAGGCTTGATGTCGAAATGTAAGATTTGCATGTCACATCCACGATGTAAATATTCAATACCACGCGCCACTCCACGAGAAATGTCATACATTTGCTTGCAACTCAATGGGATAATTCCTTCTTGAGAAAATAAGTACTTCTCAAGAGAGCCATTAGGCATGAATTCATAAACAAGAGCTCGTTTAGATCTCGTAGCACAAAATCCGATTAGTCGGACCACATTGACATGATGAATCCTTCCAATGGTAGCAACTTCATTGATGAATTCTTGGCCATTGGCTTTGGACTTGCCTAATACTTTTATCGCTGCCGCATAACCGCTTCGGAGCATCCCTTTGTATACACAACCATAGCCCCCTTCTCCCAACTTTTCCTTGAAGCCTCTGGTCATCTTCTGTATTTCGGAGTAAGAGTACCTAATCGGCATCAGGTTGTTTTGACCTTGTAGGAAACCTTCAATGTTATCAAACATTGACAAATGCCTTCTCCTGAACTTATAGATCAACAAGGCAAATAGGCCTAGAAACCCAGATAATGTTCTTGCACCAAGAAACAGTCCTGCTCAAGGAAAAAACTAAATATGACCAAACGCAAAACCAAAAACGAAAGGAAAAAAGAAAAGAAAAAAAGAACTTCCTGGTCTTTCCCCTTACCACAATTGTCCTAGAATTATGGTTCAAGTTATTCTTAGACATATTCTAAGAATATATCTGGCCATTTTTGTTTTTTTCAATTGCATCAAAGGAGATTGGACATCTTTGGAACAGTGCAGCACATTCCCACATTGGTGTGAGATGACAAATAATCAACGGGATCATAAAAAATTTAATTGATTCCTAAATTTCCCACTTATGTCCCAGCAAAGCAATCCCACAATTAAACATATCTGGCCTAAACTTTTCCATATTTTCCTTCTACCATTTGTAAGTGATTTTCTCAAGTTTTTGCGCAGTAAAGAACGAACGGTGATAGATCTTACCTGTGATTTTGAGCCCACGAACATTCTCTGCAATAAACATGTTCCATGGTTCAGTAAACCGACCAAGGTAGTTCGATACATAGAACTAATGAAATTATAACTCAATCTAAGACACATTAATTACCAATCTTACCAGAAATACTGACGATTTAAGGAGCTAGAAGATAGATAGAGCCATTAGAATTGCAACGAGACCAAACTTGCAGCCAAGAGGAAATCGGTCCCTTTGTTATGTTGGAAAACTTGTAAAGGACGGAGGTTTTGAGCTTCGTTAAGATAAAAGGAACTGGGTACATCTCGTAACAATTCAAATTTAAGTGGGGATAGTTTGGATGTCAAACTACAACTCTGAAAAATGTATTTTTCATGCTAAGTACTAGTGCAAGAGAAGGAGATGACAAAATAGTTTTACTTACGATTATTTAAGCACATCTTTTTTGATCTCATAGAGTAAATTTTGTTGTTTAAAAAGCTCTTTTGCTTGAGTCTAACTAACAATAGTTAGGTAGTACTACCGTTATACAACAGTAAAAGAAAATTAGGCCTATACGTATAAGGAGAAAGAAAACTATACGCATCGATTACAATGACTATATATTTCTTTGACAAAACTCACAATCCTAAGGAGATGGCTTGGTGGTCAAAGCTTTTGAGTTACGGGTTTCCTTCTTCCTAATTTTTCCATTTTGAAATCTCTTTGGTGCTATCAACTTTTATAGAGCCAGTCCATATGGAGCTTTGCTTCCATTTTAATCGGCCCTCGCTTATGAACGGTGGAATTTGTCTCAAAAAATTAATTGCGGTCCACGTAAGCTAGTCTAGACGCCTAAGCTGTCAAAACAAAGAAATCAAAATTTAATTGGGTCTAACCCTTATAGTTGCAGGGATGCTTGTGGCTACCAAATTACAGCACCATTTCAATAACATACCGTGCACTAGTAAAAGGGTAGAAAACAGATGTGACAGAGAAAACTTACCATGGTAAAAAATCTCCAAGCGACCTGCAGTTTTGAAGGGAATGAATTAGGTTCGCAAACAGAGAGCATCTAGACATTCATTATAGTACAAATTAGTTTTGTTTTGGCTAATCGTCATATGTAAACTTAACAGATCCTGGATCGGAACGACGGAACCCAAAACAATAGGTGAAGGACTGTTTTGACCCCAAAATGCTACGCACACAACTTTAAAACTCTAGACACAAACTATAAGAGTTTTTGAATTATTTTAGAGGTTAGTAACTCACTACAAGAAAAATTATGTTTAGTGACGAAAAAGTGGCGACAAAATATAATTTCGTCACTAAATGAGTATATTTGGCGACGAAAAAATAAATTCGCCACTGTTTTGACAACTTCCGCGACGAAATTATTTCGTCAGCAATTATAACTATTTAGCGACGAAAAAGATATTTTTGTCACCAAAGGCACCTATTTGGCGACAAAATAAAATTTTCGTCACCAAAAGAGTAAAAAAGGAGATGAAATTATTTTTTGTCACCAAAGATAACTATTTAGTGACGAAAAAAATATTTTGTCGCCAAATGAACCAATTTGGTGACGAAAAATATTTTTCGTCTTCTTATTACGTTTTCAGTGACAAAAAATTTATCCTTTGGTGACGAAATTTATGAATTATGCTTTGTCCCCAAATATATTTTGGGCATAACTCTTTGCTCAGAACTCCGATTGAGATAATTTAAATTGGGTTTGAACAATAACATAAAGAGCTACGACTTTGATGTTTATCAAAATTGCTAATTTTAATGTTTAATGATTCAAAATGCCATTCAAAATATATTTTAATGTTAAATGTATGTGTTATATATTAGATATGTCAAACATATGTTGAAAAGTTTGTGTAGTGCAGTTGGTTAAAGCATGCGTGCAAAATTTAGGAGACTCAGGTTCGAAACCCAGCAGGAGCAAAGAAAGTGAGAAATTTTTTCACATATAAGAATATCTTTTGCGACGAAATATTTCGTCACCAATGGGTCACCTTTGATGAGCCAAAGGGAATAATTTGTGACGAAATTTTTTGTCATCAAAAAGGCACAATAGGTGACGAAAAAAATTTCGTCACCAAGTCATTTTTCCGTGACGAAATTTTTCGTCGCCAAAAGGCACTATAGGTGACGAAAAATAGATTTCGTCGCCAGGTAGGAATCCTTGACAACCTTTAGTCGACAAATTTTTTTTCGTCACCTATATTATTTGTGACGAAAAACATACAATTTGTGACGATTTTCATTCGTCATCCAATGCAATTTTTCTTGTAGTGACTGGTAGGAGTACTACTAATGTGGCATAGCAGAGCTCACAAGGTATCAAATACTGAAATATTTGTTATCGAGTGGCTGAGAGGTAGGTCGAGATTTGGGAAGTAGTAGCGATAGGAGAGTCTTGTGCATTTTTTGAGGCTCTCTCAATGCTTATCTTTTCTTATTGTACCAATTTTATTTATTTTTATAATTGTGATTGAATGAAAATTTCCTTTGCCATTCAAAATATATTTTAAGGTATCGAGTAGGAAATCTTACGCACATAGAAAGGACCTGTCTCCCAAGGACTTATCGCAGTATTTGAGGCAAGCGAAAGTGCTGTAACTGCAAGGACTCCCAACATGGCAACGGCCTCGTCCTCGGCATTTTTCACACAGGATGGACAGCCAGGAAAGATTAAACCCGTACTCCAATCTACTGTGGAAATCCGGGAAGGAAGTTTCGATATAAAAATCATATGGCGACCCCCATAACGTTGTCATAACTATCTCATCTATTCTACACTGATCCGCCACAACCGAAGCGCGTAAATAAGACCCGAACAAAAAGTAAGAATAGTGCCTCTTTTCTGGGGACGAGAGTGAAGAAGAAGTAGAAGTTTCTTTCTGAATACAACTGGAAGCACTAGTTGTACTGTTCGTGTAGAATGGGGATTCTTCTACTGGCCTTTCGCAATCATCCCACAGTGCTATGGCTACATCCGGTGCGTATGGACAATTTGAATATGAGAGAATCAGTGCAGAATATGAAATAGGATCAGTGAAGTTGAGAATCGATAGAGGGAGGGAGGAGCAATTCCCCTGCTGCAAGCCGACATCGACTAGCTGGATAGTACGGTAGTCGTAGTGAATTGCGTGCACATAGTATTTTCCGGAGGCGAACAGTTTGAGCACGAAGCGATTGTTGTCGCAGTCCAGCTCGTAGTTCTTGTTTCCGCAGTTTTCTGGATCTCCCTTCACTCGAAATGGGTGTCTGATGAGGATGTTATTATTACTCCCACAAGAGGAGGGTGGTCGGTCACAATTGGGACTGGTTTTGGCGTGGCAATTGCCCAGAAACAAGGCGACAACAAGAAGAAAATTATGGGTTTTGTAGACATCGGAGAAAAGCCTTCTGCTAGACATAGGACGGAGAGGGAGAGAGAGAGATACGAGTATTGCGTTTAACACAGCTTCGTCGCACCATTTTAAAACGTAGTTTAGGAAAAAAAATTCAGTGCCAAGCGGGTACCACGTGGTGCCCGCTCGGCCATCCGAGCCGTCCATTACGTGTATGGACGGCTCAGATTTGGAGAGAGAAGAGGAGAGAGAAAGTGTTAGGATGAGAGGAGAGAGTGTGTTTTAATCCGAGCCGTCCAAAAATGCATCGGACTGCTTGGGTGCGCCGAGCGGGTGCCACGTCGGCAATACCCGCTCGGCACTGAAAAATTCCTCGTAGTTTAGAGTCTTTTTGTCTAAATAAGTCAATTGGCATATTTTTTGTTTTTATTTAAAAAAATTTATATTTGTTAATTTTGCGTTCAATTTGTGTGATTTATTGGTTCAATTCAACGAGAGGAATCAAAAAGGTTAAAATTATGGTCCAAACCTATTTTTTTTTAGACAAAGACAAAAAAATTGGCTTATTAATTTGTTTTTGTTTTTATTCAAAAAAATTGAGTTTCGATCGTAATTTTTTAGTTTTAGATTCCTCTCGTCATAGTGAAACAATAATTCACAAAAAAATTAACGAAAAATTAACAAATGTGAATTTTTTTTGATTAAGGACCAAAAAAAAGAAGCCAAGTGATTTATTTAGAAGAACAACCCCTTATGGTCTATACCCATATTGATTTATTGCACTGGTAAACGTAACGGATAGACACAAGATTATAAATACCGTACTGGTTAAATGTAACTATTCCATTTGTAACGAGACATTTATCGGATGTATAGAATGATATAGTACTTAACAATAATCGGATGTAGAGGTGATGAAGTTAAGTTTTTTCTTATTTCAAGAAAATAAAAATAAAATTAAAGTGCCAAAAATCACTTGCAACGATCGAGTATCGGCCATAATAGCCAGGCCTCGTTCTATTAAGATTATGTATTTTTTACGTACTTATTTTCCATTTTACTAAATATGTCATTCTCTCATAATATATCACATTTATAATATTTTTTTATAATTTTAAAAACTTTATATTAGAGCATCTCCAATGGGAGATGTCAAATCCTACGTAGACATGTTAACGGTAACATTTGACACCAAAATTCAATCCAACCCAGTATCCTTATTTGATGCCAATCCTATGTGGATTTGAAGGGAATGACAAAGTTGTCAAAGTTGACAACCTCCCTCTTCTATGCCAAATTTCAAAAAATGACCATTTGTATATTGACTTAAGGGTTGGAGAGGGATAATTTGATGTCAAATAAATAGAATTTGACATCAAGGGTTGAAAAGGAAGGCTTTGATGTCAAATTGGAGATGTCAAAATGCCACGTCAGCCTTCAAAAAACGTTTGACATCTCCAATATGAAGCCATGGGTTGGAGATGCTCTTATAAACCTAATTGAGAATTATTAAACAAGATATATATTGCATATTTTTTAAGATTCATATTAGAAATATAATATGAAAATTGACACAAAAATTAAAAAATGACAAACAAAATTGGACGGAAGGGAATTCTTGGCCATCTAGGAGCATCAAAGGTTCTGATCAAGGAAATTAAAACCATCTGTGATTCAGTGAATGGATTGATCAAATTTGCAGCCGGAGCAAATAAACAATGGATGATTTGAGAGGAGGAAATTTCATAAGCCCGTTGGGATTGCAGTTCACATTCTTCAGAATGTGAAGAATGGGAGCAAAAACCGGTTGAGCAAGTTGTGTGGGGACTGGGGAAAGTTCGATAACGGAGGAGCGGAGAAGATGGCGGTGCATGGTGCCGTTGGACTTTGGACGGAGAATATGGTGGCGCGTGAAGTCAATTTTAGGAAGGCGAGCGAGTAACCTCTGGGATCATCAGAGAGCATAGAGACGTGCGAGGTTTGGTTTCAAGGTGAGAAACCTACGGCCACCGACGGGTGGTGGCCCGTTTTTTGCACCGAAACAAACACGGGGCCACCGACAAGGGCGTTGTTGAAGCAAAGAAAAGTCATAATAGGAGGGCGTGGAATACGAGAAATATTTTGGTGCAAATCGGATACTGCTCACGTGGCATTCCTTCGGCACAACCGAGTTATCCAAACATGCAATCAATAACTCGGATTGAAAGGTACCGAAACAGATTTTTAAAAAAATGAAAAAAAAAAAAAAAGGAAAGCGTGTTTCAATCCGAGCCGTAGATTACATTGTTTAGACAGCTTAAATATGCTGCATTGATATGATGTGGTACCCGATTGTCACCAAAAATTTCTCACGGGAATAGAGTTGGTAACCATTCAAATTTTCAAAACAAGAATTCAAGTGGTGCATTTACTAGGAGCGTGAGTCAAAAGTGGTGGGCATATGAGTTCTCCTGAACTTCAAAAAAATTAAAGTTGTATTGTTCTTATATAATTTTTTTTTTTTGTATTTGTTAATTTGCGTCCAATTTTTGTGGATTATTGATTCGGCTCGACGAGAAGAATTGGAAAAGTAAATTTTTTTTTTACTTTTGCCCTAGTATTTTGAGAAATAACCACTTTTTAGCAAAATAAGTGAAATAAATTAACTTATTTTGCCAAAAAAATGGTTATTTACTTGGATAAAAGTAATTTTTTTTACTTTTTCGATTCCTTTCGTCGAGACGAATCAATAATCCACAAAAGTTTGTCGCAAAACTAACAAATGCGAAAAAAATTCAAATAAGGACAAAACCGACTTAGGCCCCATTCCAGAACAATAAGTCTGTCCACACAAACATTTATCACACAGATTCTGCATAGATTTTAGTGTCGGGCCCACTACGAGTCTCACACAAATAATGGGAGTCGTTCATTAAATTTAGAATATTTTTTCAAGTGCTCTCAAAAAATTAACTCAATCCGATAAGTGTAAGTGTTCGATCCAATCTTCTAACTTTTCATTCATTCTCAACATTTATCGAGATTGGATAAAAAGTTGGAAAATTGGATCGAACACTTACGCTTATTGGATTGAGCTGATTTTTTGCAAGGGCACTCGAAAAAATATTTTAAATTTAATGAACGGTTTGGATCGTTTGTGTGGGACCCGTAGTGAGTCCCACATTAAAATCTGTGCGGATCTGTGTAATTAATGTCTGTGTAAATAGCACAACTGGTTCCAGAATCCAAAATAAATACTTATTTTTTAAAAAGACAACTTTAAGCTAAAAAATATCTCATTAATATATTTTGAACTATGCAAAAAAATCCAAAAATTATCTTATATTTATATTATTTTTGAGTTTAAAAATATAAAATAAGCTGCTTATTTTGTTAGAAGGTTTGTGGAACAGGCCCTTATTTTTTTTTTTTGAAGTTTAGGAGAACTAATGCGGATTTGAAACAGGAGACTACCATGAACTAAAAAAGTATCCGTCAGTGGTCCAAAACTATGAATACCTCACAGTTCGAAGGTACACCCCTAAAATGGGGAAATTTTTCAGTGCAGAACGGGCACCACGTGGTACTCATCCAGTAGGTAAACCATTGCTTTGCAGCATAATCATAGAAGTTATTTAAAAAAAAATTATTAGGCCTATAAAAGAAGGAGCTGAAAATTGTACTACTAGTTACAGTGGCTTTGTTCGGTTAATATTTCAGTTTTAGTTTTAGTTTTAGTTTTGTTTTTAATCATTACCCTATTTTTTTCTCCAATCATTACTCTATTTCTCCAGTTATTACTTTCTCATCTCTCTCCAATTATTACCCCTATCTTCAATCATTACTCTAATTTTCTCTTCACCCACTACCAAAACTAAACTAAACTAAACTCTTAACCAAATAAAACCAGTACAACTATACATAGACAAATGAGAAAATTTTGCCTCCGTAAAGAAGGGTTTTAGGGAGGTGAACTATTTCACCCGTCCAAAAGTGTTTTGAGCGTAATTCGCACAAATAATTTATTTAAAATTCAGACCGTCGATTGCCATGATGAACTATGAGATGAGGCGCCACAGAAACCTCTTTTACGGAACCCTCAAAAAAAGGCAACCTCTAGACAAATTAACACTTTCTTTTTTGGTCACACAGACTAGAGGTCCTTGTAGTTAAATAACATAAAGAAATGAAAGACCTCCCATGATCAATGGATAATCAACACCGAACAAAATGGTGATCTTCCTGATCTTGCTCTTATTCTTCTTGTTGCCCGCAGGGATCGGAGCCGGAGTACACGAACAGGATCGCGATCGTGACGATGAGTGCATGCCGAAGAGGTGCGGAGACGAGGGCCTGGACATCCGGTTCCCGTTCTGGCTAAAGGATCATCAACCGGAACGTTGTGGCTACGGGCCTGGCTTTGCTCTAACCTGCTCTGACAATAAGGAAACACTGGTCGATATCGCATTTTCTGCCAGGGCAGTGGTCAAACGTATAAATTACCGCTACCAGTACATATCATACGAGTTCTCCGGTTGTGTTCCGCGGCATGAAAAAAACCAGAGCTCAATAACAAACACCTCTCCCTTTACCCAAACCAATAGCTGGGACAGGTACCACGTATTCAGTTGTCCCAACCAACTACCAGTACCAATTTCTTCTTCTTCTTCTTCTTCTTCTTCTTCTTCTTGTAGTAATTATTATAATTATTATTATAATTATTACCAATATTATTACGGATATGTTCCACTCCCATGCGTTAGCCATCCAGGTCACAATCTCTACTTGGTGGATTCGGATTTTATGATCAGTCAAACCCTGTTGAATTGCACAAAGATGTATGGCCTTCAATCAGATTCAGATCCAACGTCCGGGACATCCCAGTGGTCCCAACCGAATTGTCAGAACTGTGAAGCAAGACGCAAGTATTGCAGATTGATCAGTAGTAGCAATAACAGCAAGAAGCATGAAACTGAGTGCTTTGACGTCCCTATGCCACCACCAGTAGGTACTTACTTCTCATCATCTCTTCAGAAGAAAAGGAAGAATGTTTAGCTAGTTCACTTTTGCTCTCTCGATCGC
>BPLS01016143.1:0-20258 GCA_019656275.1 Rhododendron kiyosumense | reverse complement strand
TGTTGTGTTAACTAACCCTAACACAATCAACTCTTATTTATATAATGGGAAATCATAACATAGGACTACATTAACCAATGTGGGACTAATAGCAATACTATATTCTAACATGTTCCAGATCCTTTGTTGACCTCTCCACTTGCAAGTTGGGGGTCGCATGTATGGGGGAGTGCACATCGGTTAATTATTATCTTGAAAACCAGTATATGAGCCAGGGCGGCCTCTTCCCTCATTGCCAATTGGTTTTTGAGTTGGATGCTTTAACAGTCTGTAGTAATTAGAGATGAGGCAACAAAATTTGTTTAAGAAGCAAAACAATGAAGTGTGAAACACTTGCGACAAATGCATTGAGAAGGAATAAAGAAGCATACAAGTGGATTGGAAATGCATTCTGGAAGAGGGAAACCAAAAATGGTAGTCATTATGCAGTTTCAGAAAAAGCTTCGTAGTACCAGAATTTGTGTGAGCCACAGTCACTCTGGCATCAACCTTGAAAACCCACATCTGTTAAGTCAGTTTTATTTTCATTTTCCTTTTCGCTGTATCATAGACATAAAGCAATGATACAATTCTTCATCTTTTTCTTTCCCTCTTTTTCCCCCTTTCTTTTGATCTCTTAGTTGTTGATTTCTCACAGAATATTTCTTTTTGGATAATTGTCAAAAAAGTGATTGATGATGATGGACTTGTACACATTAAATTTCCCTTTAGCATCTCTTGAGGGTTAGTCAGCAACTGTAATTAGTTGCACTTAAACTCATCTTTTCTTAGTTCAAAGAGTAAATGGGGCGACTTATTTTTTAATCTTGTGCAGATTTCAAGGGCATCTTCGATACCTGAATCAACATACATTGCCAAGCCAGCTGCCTCATGGCTTGATGACTTTCTCGTATGGTTATCACCTGAGGCCTTCGGCTGCTGTCGAAAATTTTTAGATGGTAGCTACTGTCCCCCTGATGACCAGGTTAGTGCCTGCTTATTGTGGGAGTTATTGGGGGGTGGTTTGCAGCTTAGGCAAATGTCAGGAATGTCTTTGGTTACTGATTTATTTTCTTTGTAAAAGTTCTTTGTTGTTAATAATCTCTCTCTCTCTCTCTCTCTCTCTCTCAAGCATCTATATCTGTCTCTAATTTATGGTCCCCTGGAAAAAAAGACAGGAGTATGAATAAGTTTATTGCATCGTGCTACCACATAATCAGTTTTGAGATGTTTTGGTGCTGAATTCGAGATGGACCAACTTTGTATGGTCTTCAGTTTCATCTTGTGAACCCTTTGTGTGATGATTGTATTTCAAACCTAAATTGGCTTCTAGTTGTCCTTAATTGGTGTTTCATTTCATATCCGAACCAGCCGATTCGAATCTTTACTTTTGACCAACCAATTTTCTTTAACCTAGCTCTGTTTTCTGTAGCCTCCATGCTGTTCACCAGATGAAGGTTCTTGCGACTTGGAGGGAGTATGCAAGGATTGTACCACGGTAAGGTCCCCTTGGTTTATATGTTTGAATATGTGCATAAATAGATAAAGTTCATCCTCATATACAGAATATATGCAGTTGGAAACATATGACAATGTCCTCCTGTATGTACTTTGTAGGCTGGGATGCACTTATATATGGTCTTATCTTTCAATTAAACCACAAATGCTTATTAAATAATGCAAACAGAGCTGTTCACAACTACTATTTTGCAATTGTTCCAGTGTTTCCTTCACTCTGATTTGGATAGCGGCCGTCCATCAACAGCACAATTCAGAGAGAAGCTGCCATGGTTCCTCAACGCGCTGCCCTCTGCTGACTGTGCAAAGGGTGGCCATGGGGCTTACACAAGCAGTGTGGATCTGAACAGTATGTTCTACTGCTCATTCATGCGTACCTTATCCTAAGATAACCAGTCTGATGAAACAATCTATGCTACATGTGATTTAGTTTCGAAACTGTTTTTTGGGTAAATTCCATTGCATGAAGGTCCAAGTGCTTTTATCCTGTTGTCAGGTTACGAGAGTGGTGTTATACGCGCCTCTGAGTTTCGAACATATCATACGCCACTAAGGAAACAAGTATGGAATCTATATACAGATATATTGTTCTTATGATTTTCTTAACTTCACTCACAAAGAATGGTGTACTCATTTTAAACTGCTTGTCCTTTTTCCAGAGTGACTTTGTTAATTCATTGCGTGCTGCACGAGAGTTCAGTTCCAGAGTTTCTGGTTCTTTGAAGGTTCACATGTTAATTATAGTATTGTCATTGAATTTCTTTTTAGCTGTTGCAGTTGCAGGAGAAAAATGGCTTTCACGAAGGTGGTGTTGTCCTTTTGAGATTTAGACTATCTGCGATTATATGTCTACAGAACATAGAAAGTGCTAAATCTTCACCAGCCAATGGCACCCATTTGGGTGTTGGACTATGATGGTTTCCATATTCGACATGTTTTCATTTCTTAGCTTTTCTCTTCCTCGTTCTGTGCAGTGTTATCAATTCTCATCAAATTAGTTGAATCGTTCACTATGATTTATTCCATTTTTTGGAAATATGTCCAAAAATCTTCTAGACCAGGTGCTTGGCCTTTTTATTTATTCAATTGTTATGGCTTAAAAGTTGGCTTTTTACCTTTCAAGGCTCACAGAATCACAGTGGCACTGATTCGTTGATGCAGTCCATATTAATGCAATGGGCAGTTTGGTGGTTGATATAAGTCTAATATGATACATGCATTTGCACTTAGATACATTTTACCACAAGTTTCTATTCGCCGAATGCAGCTATTAGGTTCATTTCAAGATTGTATGATGCAATCCTATCCTTTGTTGTGATGCTAAAGAGGCCCTAGGTGTGATGCCTAAGGTTGTCTAGGTGTGAGGCCCAGAGTTCTTTTCCTATCTACTGTTGTTCACAGCCCCAAATGGTTTTTATGTTTTAAACATCCATCGCACTATTTCAATTTTGTCCTACATCATTCGTAGAACCTATATGAAAGTACAACCATGCACCAGACATTTGATTGACCCACTCATGGCCTAATTCAACAGATGTGGTAGAGCCAAAGAGTAGAGCCAGTAGTCAACCTCAAGATTAGTGTTGTTTACTTAAATGACATGGGGCTGGGGCTATTTCTGAGTCTAAAAGAAAATTGATTTTCTGGAGGGTTGCCTCTTATCGTATATTGAAGCTCAGTCTTTAGGGACCCCTTTTGACCTTCACAAGTCATACCAGCAATTATCTTTTTGTGTCAAGTTCAATCTCTTGAGCTCTTAATCATTGTTGTTGTCTTGCAGATAATATTCCTCTTTGGCTGACAGTATGTTCTTGTCTTATTCATTTTATGTTTGGAATATGTTTTAACACCCTACTATACTTATCTGATATGCAGATGCAAATCTTTCCCTATTCAGTGTTCTATATTTTCTTTGAACAATATCTGAACATATGGGAGACAGCTGTGATCGACATTGCTATAGCACTTGGTTGGTATTTGAACTCTTACACCGCTTCAACGTACAGTACAGATCCATTTCCCTCCACAAGAAAATGATTGGAGTTTCCAATTATGTGATGATTTTACTGTCCCCTAGTTAATAGAAATTGCTGCAAGATTCTTTTGTTTTACTTCCATTACGTCTTGAATTGTTGTTTCCATGCTGCTCTTAAGTCCTGCTGTATCACATACCAAATTCATTTTTGTGGTTCTTCGGACCTGCTGTATCACATACTAATTTCATTTTTGTGGTTCTTCGGAGACAAATAAATATACCAAAAGATCTAGAAGTGACTATAGATAGGGCAACCCTTAGTAAGCCCCTTGATCCTTCCTACATGGTAACTTTGGCTCCATAGTTTAGACCAAGTAACAGATAATAATTACAAGAAGAATGCCCAATTGGTACCCCTTACCTGGTGTGTGGGAACTGTAGACGGGATGGGACGGGCAGTATTTGTTGTTTTATTTTGAATGCATCTTGTAAGCTTTTCATGCCGTAATCTTAGAGTTTTTATCTGATGCTATTTGGTATTTACAGCCTCCCCAAGTAATGACAGTATTGTTTCTTGCTTTGCATCTTCTGACCTTGCTATGAAATCATCTTTAGTTTTCATGTAAAGGTATTGGATGGAAATTGTTTTGCTCTTTCTGCTTATAATAAGTCACTTTGGACCGTTGAGCACTACAAGTTCGTTGTGCAAGGAATATAGTATCTGTTCAATCTTAATTCTATAGGAATGTAAAAGAGAAAAACTATTAGGTCTTGAGCCTGTGATTTGAAAATTTTAATTTCATTAGATACATTTTTGGAAGTTTCTGAACTTGAGAGCATGCAACCAGTACTCTGGTTGAAGGTTCTTTTCTTGGTGGGATTTTCTGTTTGTGTACTAAAACCATGTGGGCCATTGCTCAACGGATAAAAGTTACCCTACGCCTTCCTTGTATCATCATCAGATGAAGTATCATCTAACGACCGTTCAACTTCCACAGACAGTAATCCAGGTCTTTTTTTAGGTAAGTTCAAATTTTATTGCCCAAACAACAAAATAAACAAAGTTGCTAGAGGGGCATACCCCTGGATACAAGTCGATATAGGCCAAACAATAAGAGCCAAACAAAAATACAGAACACCTCAAGCTGATACAGAACTGCCCTAGAGTGTGTTTTAGAATCTTTATTGAAAGGTACCAAGGAAGACAAAGAACCCACTTCTGATATATATTTTCGACTGCATCCATGAGGTTACTCTTGTCTCTAACATCCTTTCCATATTCCTCCACTCATCTTCAGGAATCTTAGCTTTGTTTTGATAGATTCTGGCGTTCTTTTCTGTCTAAATAACCAGTTGTCATCATTTAACCTGTCTTCTATTGCATATAGATGTTTATTTTCATTAAGTTTGTCCATCATCATTTAGCACTTATGTTTCGACTATGTGAGTGGTTTCATGCCATTGTGTGTTGTGTATTGAGCAATTATTGCATATCTAATTTCATGATTTGGCAGGTGCTGTATTTGTTGTTTGCCTAGTAATGACCTCCAGGTTTGCTTTCTCTTTCAAACATTCTATTTAGTGCCGGGTTTTCTTTTGATAGACATTAAAGAATTGCTCTCTTATGGCAAGTTTCTCTTCGTTGAATGTAGTCTTAGGTTGATTTCTCTTGTTCCCTATTAAATGCAGTTTATGGAGTTCAGCAATAATTGTTCTTGTCCTGGCCATGATTGTTGTGGACCTTATGGTATATCTTCTTCCCAACAAGAATAGATTGCACCAACTCTAAGCAATTGTGGAATTCTTATGTCATCTTTATTGTGGTATGTAATCATCGCACAATATGTCCGGAGAAAAGGGTTAACAGAAGTTTTGCTGATATATATTTGCAGGGTGTAATGGCAATTCTGGGTATCCAACTCAATGCTGTCTCTGTCGTGAACCTCATAATGTCAATTGGGATAGCTGTTGAGTTCTGTGTGCACATATCGCATGCCTTCTCTGTGAGTATTAAGCCTGTTTGTATTTATTCCAAGAATTTTGCAGTTATTACTTCTTGTGATAATGAATTAAAGACTATACTGTTCGGTGTACAGCTTTCAACAAGACTTGTTACGCAAGCCAGTCATTAGGTTGACAAACTCTCCTCTTTTCAGGTAAGCATTGGAGATAGGAGTCAACGAGCGAAGGAGGCTCTGCGGACCATGGGATCTTCTGTCTTCAGGTTAATCACCAGTCCTTCCCAAGAACTTTATATGCCACTTGTTACAACCTTTTCATTTACGGGTGGTTAGATGAGCATCACATTCAAATTTGTTGGCAGAAATGCTTAATAAAGAAGATTGATTAGTAATACTCAAATGGAAATATAGCATTGACCTCAAATACTAGGGTTGCCACATTGGTATTATTTTAGCGTTATCGTTGGGAATAACCCTTTGTAAATTCCAAGGATTATCCATCAACTATGTTATCACCAATGTGCACTCTGCTGCATCTAATGATGATTGATTACCTTCAAACTTTCATGAAATCCAAGGAGTAACCAAACAAACAAAAGTAGCCATGGACCCAGCATTGTCAGTTTGATTGTTCAAATGCCTTGTAAAGGGGTGGTGAATCTTTTGACTCTCTGTGGATGTCGGGATGAAGGTGAGTAATGTTTTCTCAATGTGCCATCAATGTATGTTCAATGCATGTCTCCTCCTGATGTCAAACCTTCCTTCTGTATGAGCCTTGGGGGAGGAGAGAGATAGTTGTCCGGCTCAACCTCATTAGTGGGCAGAATGGAGGTTACATGTCTTTCTCTACGAGTCTGAAGTTCAGACCTTTAGGTCATATGTGGAGGCCCGTAAACATATGGCCAAGTCAGGCGGTAGGTATGTTGCGGGCTCCGAGGTGTCACATGGTTGGTGTGATACATCTTTCAGAATGTCGGATGTTGGTCAACGCCCTCCTCCTTGGCAAACCCTCTTTTCTAGCTTCCAAACCATTGCCTCCTCAGTCCTTAAGTCCCAAATGAGGTATTAAGGCCCTGATCTCGGCCTAGGATGGTGTTGGAGTTGCCTTTGATTGTTTCTTGTGGACTCGTGAAGTTCGGAGTGTATCATAGGAGGTGGCTCTCTGGAAAGTAGGCAAGGCCAAGTCGAGAAATATCCTTGGAGGTGAGGCATCCTGTCTCTATTTAGGAGGCCAGTTCTTGAATGGTGAGGTGCTTGGTCGTACCTTTGGAGGGCATATCAGGATGGTGAAGTGCCCAATCGCACATTGGGCGGGCATCTTGCAAGGATGCTCCTTTCCTCCTTGGCCGGTCTCTCCCTTTCTCTTTGAAAAGATACTCTTCATCCAGATGTCCCTCCCAAGGAGAAGGATGTATCATTGGTCGGATGCCTCTTCCTCCGTGGGAGGATATATCCTCGGCCAGATACTTGTCAAGAGCTGAGGTGCCGCTTAATTGAGAAAAAAATGCAGACTTGTTTTTTTGATTCACATCTACGAGTGACTATTCCTCTATATAGCTCTTACTCAATTTGATCACACTGACAGCTAAGGAAACTTAGGATACCAATTCGATTTCTTTTCTACATCTATTTGTTCCGATCAAGAATTGGAAAACAAATTAAATATAATAAAATGATATATATATTGTTGTAAAGATATCTTGTAATATTAGTCGGAGAGCACTCATCTTGGGGTGGGCTTACTACTTTCCATCCTTGCAATTTGACCTTCATTCACTCCACTATAGAAGCAAAGGTCTCTTTGTTAACTCTGCTTTTGATCAGTGGAGCTCCTAGAGACTTTTCTGAGAGCTTTTCTAGCACAACTAGAGCTATTGCGTGAACTACATTTAAAGGCAGTTGAAGTGTTGAACACACTCAAG
The DNA here is from genome assembly GCA_019656275.1 of Rhododendron kiyosumense. NCBI lineage: Eukaryota > Viridiplantae > Streptophyta > Magnoliopsida > Ericales > Ericaceae > Rhododendron > Rhododendron kiyosumense. The sequence goes on along the minus strand of BPLS01016143.1, from coordinate 12,903 downwards.
CCAATCAAAAGGAATATTAAGAATTTTAAATTTGGAATATTATTTTCGAGCACTCAAACAAAATCCATTCTTACCTCAAGCTTTTGATAATATTGCCAGAGGTGAACTTGCTCATCTGGAGGTGGAGTGCCTGGGGCGGGCACGAAGTGGGAGCGGGAGTAGGGACGGGGAGTTGGATGATCAGAAAAGTGTGTGGGAGTGCCATTGGGATCGGTTAGGAAAATTATTAAAATTATAAATATTTTTAAAGATTTTTATATAGTTAAATGTAAAAATGAAAATATTATTCTACCACGTAAAATATTGTTAAAGCATGAGTTTCTAGTTAAATTTCAATATTTTTATTGTAGCACATGATTACAGAATAGATTTAGTCTGCATAATAAGTAGGCGTAAAAGTTAAAGGCATTATTATGACTCTAGAAGGTTAAGATCCGATGTGCACATCTACGAGAACAAAACAACTTTAAAGCTACCCATTGCAACTCTAATCGTAAGTCTCTTAACCATTTTTTTGGGTGTAAGTTCCCGTATAGGTTAGGAACGAGTTCCCGTCGTCATTGGAACGAGTTTCCTCTGATGGGAACGCGGAAACACATTCCTATCGAAGAAACGTGGGCATAGTTGAAGGTTCCTGCAAGGCTTACTTGGAGTTGGGAGTCCGCTGGTGGTGGTACAACATGGGTTGCTTAAGAATGTGCCAAATGGCGGAGGCCTGCCGGATGACCACTCTCAAAACTACTAGAAGTTTGTTGCCGATTCTTATCAACATGGTGGATCTCTTAGTAGAGGAGCATGAAAATGCAAGTTGGCCCATAGGATATCCTTAATTAATCAATTTAGGCAGGTAGCCCTGGCCATATTGACTTGGCACGATGTGCAAGTCGATGATCCGGAGGATGTCTGATGTGTGGCTGATATCTTCATATCTCAAATCAATATGGTGTATGATCCGTAGCCTCACGTGGGTTTAGTGCCAGCAAAGGAATAATTGAGTTGATCTTTTGTGCTTGATTGAAGGGGTGAAAATCTTCTTATGCGTGTGAAGATGACTTATCGGTTAGTGGAATTTCTCCCAGAATTCATCTTTTTGCCCCATCAAAGGCTGAATTCTCTCAGCTGTTCCTGGATATTTTGGGAGAATCTTTTTTGCAAACTCTTTGTCCTAGAATCAATTTTTGTTCTGTGGCTATAGAACTCTTTCTGAACATCGGGGGCCAAGATCACTGTAATTCGTTGCAACCTGCTAACGTATGAGCTATATTCAGGACAAATGGCATCCAAATTTCCCAGTAACAAAAAAAAATAGACTGAAAAGATGCAAGAGTTGAATGCTCTTTTCCATTACTGTTCACTTTTCTGTTCTGTATAACGTGAGTTTGTCTACAGAGTAATTCTCCATAGTGCATGTGTTTTGAGTCCAAATTACACCAGTGTTGTTATCTTGCAATTGTTTTTAGTTTGTAACCTTCCATTCCTCTTTTGTGTTTTGCAGTGGAATTACGCTCACAAAGCTAGTTGGAGTCATCGTCCTTTGCTTCGCAAAATCAGAATTATTTGTGGTCTAGTGATCCTTCCCTCTATCATTATGTTTTATTTGCTCCTCACTTCTGAGAATTTCAAATGATACTTTTGCGTTGCAGGTTTATTACTTTCAAATGTACCTGGCATTGGTTCTTATTGGATTCTTACATGGGCTTGTGTTTTTGCCTGTAAGTCAATCGAATTTTACTGCCATAGTTTCTTCTATTATCTATCGTCTGCATGTGGTATTCAACATGCAGTTTTCTTTTGTGGGTTGCAGGTGGTGTTGAGTATGTTTGGTCCACCGTCAATATGTGTACCCATTGAGGAGGAGCAAGAACTTGAGACTTCCACTTTATCACACGTACCGAGCTAATTGACCAAAAACATCCAGCGCAGGGGTTGAGCTGTTGGGAAGTGGGGTGACCTTATTAAGTGAAGATAAACAAAAAAATTAAAGCAAAAGGATGAGACGGCGGGAGAAAGCTCAACCTAATTCAGCTGCAGACCTACCTCTTTTGGTCTATTACACTATTTGTTTCACTTGTTTGTTGTTTGTACGAGGGGTTCGAGGATCAAATGACTGGTCATGTACCTTTGTCTTTCTATATGTTTTCATATGAATCATCCAAGGAAATCTTGTGATTGCTATCTTAACTGATCGTCAATGGGTTAAAATACTTGACTGATTAGCATACTGTTGGAAAATTTACCTTTTCACCTTGAGTAGAAGAGAGAGTGATGGCACCAATTGATGGTTTTAGATTGAAGAAAGATGATGATTGCACCAATATAAGTCCTAGAAAGGCCTTATTTTGGCCGCCTCCTATTTTTTTAATTTTATTTTTTGGTAACTAAAAGTTGCATTAAAAACTAAATAGCGTTTACAATTCAGGGGTATACAATCCCTATCAAATCCGCATAAAGTAGATTAACAATACAATTAGGGATACAATGGTAGATATAGAAATCTCCCACCGAAATAAGTGCGTCGCTTGCTAACGCATCCACACAATGGTTCGCTTCTAGATAGATGTGTTTGATCGATACTGCTTCAAGCTCCTCCATTAGAGACCTGCAATCTAGTAAAATATTACCAAGTGGATGATTTGCTATTTGATTATCCTGCAAGAGCTGGAAAGTCATAGAGCATCAGTTTCTATTTCGAAATTCCGCACACCCTTTGCTTTTGCCAACAGAAGTTCATCAAGCAAGGCTAGAACTTCTGCCATCAAGCTTGAGCTCGCTATAATGGTGCTGTGAAAACCTCCTAGCCATCTGCTATGGTGATCGCGTAGAATACCCCCTGCAGGCCTGCACCTGCTGTACCCAATGATGGATTGACAGCTCCATCTATATTAAGTTTCACAAAGTTTTCCCTTGGAGGAACCCAGCCAACCGAAACAGTTCTTTTTTGGCCCAAAGGATGTTGCTGAACCAAGAAGAACCATTCCAGAGATTTGTTCACAATGAAGCTGGCAATTGAAGTAGGGTCAGCCCAATTCGAGTTCAAATTAGGGAAAATGTTGGCTAAGGACGTGTTTTGATAAATAATATCCGTCAAGAACATTTTGAGTATTAACAAATGTTCTTAGCTTATTTTTGGCGGATATTAATTATCAAAACACGTCATGGGCCGTCATTTTCCCTTGGAATTATAGTCAAAAGGCCCAATTCGAGTGGGCCTCCTCCTATCCTATGTGTTGATTCATTAAGAAGCAAAAGGTGCAAGTTGCGCTCCTTGGTTTAACAATGTGGTTATCTTCTTAGAGAGGGAAAACTGAAAATGGGAGAACCAGACTTTGATTGTCTTGATACGCCCGCATCCCTAAGAACTTCGCTGACAAAGTAATCTCATCGAATGACTATATTGGGCCCTTATGCTGAACCAAATTTATTTTGCAACAGAATAGGCCTCTCTCTCTCTCTCTCTCTCTCTCTCTCTCTCTCTCTCTCTCTCTATATATATATATATTTGGTATGCACTGAAGCTGTCTTGTTTACCTTTAAGCGTATAAGAAGATAAAGATTGATTGATACCCCCATGCCCTTATATTCGTCGCAAAGGCTATGTCTGAACAAGCAGAAATCTTTTTGTATTTTAACTCTTGCTAATATGATATTTGAGATTGTTCTATCAAAGTGGCAAGATTTATTCATGACTTCAAAAAAAATTTTACTAAAAAAATTAGGTAAACAACTTTAAAATACAATTTTGGACACAACTGTCTCTGTTTTTTTAATAATAATAACATGAGAGAATGTGGAATAACGTTGAGAAACACTATACACACAACAAATAGCATCTTCTTTTTTTTTTTTCCCGTAACATGGAGTATTTATGTAATTGAGATAGTTTGAGACAATTTACTAGTACTACAAAATAAGTACTACTACAAACGATGTCATTTTCCCTGCAATGCAAATATGGTTAGTTACGACTGAAAACCATGAATGAATAATACTGTACTACGTAGTACTCCGTACTAGTAAGTACTCCACAATATTTATTAAATTATAAATGGAGTATAAATAGGGGAGACAAATCGAAACTCCCGCGTCATTTTCGTCCCAAACTGATAGCCATTGTTGGCTTGCTTGCATGGACCAGACGAAAAAACTCGCCAAAGCTCTGTTCAACAACTCTAGCAACCCCAAATTAGCATGGCAGCTTTTCAAACGGATCATCTCCTCTCCCAACCCTTCCAATTCCTTCTCTCACTTCCATCAATTTGTTCCCTTCATCACCCGAATCCTACTTCGTGCTAAAATGTTCCCCGAAATAGATGCCTTTCGCCAACTCCTCCTCTCTCTTCCCCTCCACACTTCCCACCCTTCTCTAACCACCACTGTTCGAATCTTGGCAGACTCTGGTCATTTAACTCTGGCCATTTCTCATTTCCGATCAATCCGAACTCATTTCCCTGCTAATCCTCCCTCACTGTCTTTGTACAATTTCATTATGGAGTCCTGCCTTCGGGAGAATTCTGTGGGTTACATCTCGTGGTTGTACGACGATCTGATCACTGCAGGCCATTCGCCAGAGACTTATACTTTCAATCTTCTGATTGGTGGCCTTTGTGATTGTGGTCGTTTGGAAGATGCCCGGAAGCTGTTCGATAAAATGCGCGACAATGGTTGTCAACCTAATGAGTTTAGTTTTGGAATTTTGATCCGAGGATATTGCAGAGCCGGGCTTGCTAGCACAGGTTTGGAGCTTCTGGATGTATTGAAAAATATGGGTATTTCTCCTAATGCGGTGATATACAATACTTTGATTTCAACTTTTTGTAAGGAAGGTAAGACTGATGAAGCTGAGAAATTGGTGGAGAGAATGAGAAAGGATGATCTACTCCCAGATGTTGTGACTTTCAATTCACGGATTTCAGCCCTTTGTAGCGCGGGAAAGATCATCGAAGCGTCTAGAATTTTCAGAGACATGCAACTAGAAAACGAGTTGGGTTTGCCTCGGCCTAATATAATTACGTACAATCTTATGTTGGAGGGATTTTGCAAGAAAGGGATGTTGGAGGAAGCAAAGACCATAGTTGAGTCGATGAAAATAAATGGTGCTTTCGCAAAGGTCGAGAGCTATAATATATGGTTGATGGGTTTGTTGGGAAATGGGAAAGTGGTAGAGGCACAATCGGTCCTTAAGGAGATGGCAGAAACAGGCATAGGGCTAAATGTTTACTCGTATAACATCATGATGGATGGACTGTGCAAGAAAGGAATGCTCACTGATGCGAGATTGATGTTGTATTCAATGAAACATAGTCAGGTTCCCCCTGATACGGTTACTTATAGCACCCTACTCCATGCATATTGCACAAAAGGGAAGGTACTTGAAGCCAATAATGTTCTGAGTGAGATGGTGAAGAGTAACTGTTGGCCAAACAGTTACACTTACAACATCTTGCTGTGCAGTCTGTGGAAAGAGGGGAAATTATCAGAAGCAGAGAGTCTCCTGCAAAAGATGAAAGAGAAAGGTTATGGCGTGGATACTGTGACCTGTAATATCGTGATTGATGGTCTATGCAAATGTGGGAAGGTGGACAAAGCAGTGGGAATTGTGAGTGAAATGTGGGATCACGGGAGTGCTGCTCTTGGTGATCTAGACAACTCATTTATTGATCTATTGGATGACAATAGTAAATGGAAGGAGTGCATGCCTGACGTAATTACATATTCAACTGTCATTAATGGATTATGCAATGCTGGAAGGCTTGATGAAGCTAAAAGGAAGTTTGCTGAGATGACAGAGAGGAACTTGTACCCTGACTCAATTGTTTATGATACTTTTATCCATAGTTTCTGCAAAATTGGAAAGGTGTCCTCAGCATTTCGGGTTCTCAAGGACATGGAAAGAAAAGGTTTCAACAAGAGCTTACAAACTTATAACTCTTTAATTGTTGGGTTGGGAAGTAAAAATCAGATATTTGAAATGTATGGGCTAATGGATGAGATGAGGGAAAGAGGTGTTTCTCCCGATGTTTTCACTTAAAATAGTATGATTAGCTGTTTATGCAGAGCGGGGAGACCGGAAGACGCAATTTACATCATAGATGAAATGTTACAGAAGGGTGTTTCCCCTAATATGTCTTCCTTTGGTTTTTTAATAAAAGCTTCTTGCAAGACAGGTGAGTTTGGAATAGCACGGGAGGTTTTTGATATTGCTCTCACTACATGTGGCCACAAAGTATCGCTTTACAGTCTGATGTTCAATGAGCTACTCGCTGGAGGGGAAATCCTGGAAGCCAAGGCTCTCTTGGAATCTTCGTTAGATAGATGTTTTGATATAGAGAGCTTCCTATACAAAGATCTTATCAACAGACTTTGTAAGGAGGAAAATTTGGAAGGTGCTACTGATATCCTGAAAAAAATGGTCCACAAAAGATATGGGTTTGATCCTGCATCATTCATGCCAGTGATTGATGGTTTAGTAAAAGGGGAATTAAGCATGAGGCAGATGAACTGGCAGAAAGGATGTTGGAGATGGCTTCACATGGTAATGTGACAAATAAGGTTTACCGGAACAAGAGGGAGTTATCTTGTGCGAAGCCAGGAAAGTATGGCGGAAGTGATTGGCAAGCCATAGTGCACAGGTATGGCTACGAAAAAGTTCTTTTGTCTTTTTACTTTTCTTTTTTTCCCTTTACATAGTCTGTTTTGCAATTATTTTTTGTCTTTTCTTAAAAAAAGTATTAGTTTTGAACATAATTTTGTACTATTTAGATTCCTCTCAAGACGAACCAATAATCAACAAAAACATTGATGCAAATTTAACAAGTACAGAAAAAAATTGAGCAAGACAAAAAGAACAATCCTCCAAGATTATCAAGCCAAAATAGGCCTCGATATGAGAATAGCTAATTTGCTTTTAAGGTTGGTCTTCATTTAGAATTCCCTCATGCATGATACAAAGTAAGATGATCTGACCCATCTGTATGAGAAATCTGTTGCTCAAATTAGGAGATATTTCACCGAGTGGGTTGCACCACCTTGACTAAATCTTCATGTACCAATCTAAGACTGGTTTCCTCTTTCCCTCATTAGGGCAATAGAACCAACTAGTGATGATCATAAAGTGGTATCAACCTCTACGACATAAGGTGGATGGAGACCATCAAATTGAGCTTGTTTCTGATTTGTGAGACTTAACTGTCAAGAGCCTTTCTGGCATAATAGTTGTGCTTTGTTAGTTATATTGATCTATTTATACATCACCTTGTTTTCATTTCTTGGAACTTGCTGACACCACGTGTATTTCCCTAACCATGGACAGAGACGATGGCAGTGGCATAGCATTGAAAACACTCAAGCGGGTGCAGAAAGGCTGGGGTCAAGGGAGCACATTGAGTTTGCAACCCCAGAAAAATGATTATCTTGATATCTGGGATGGCACAAGTTGATATTCCCTCTTCCTTGCACCTTTTTGAAGTGCGATTGTTTGTTGTTTATAGTATAGCTGAACGCTGAAGCTGACTTGGAAGCTAGCCGGCTGTAACATTCCTATTAGGTCCCTTATGTAAGATCATTGTTTCTGCTCTTTGGCTTTGTTCATGCATATTCGACTATTAACACTTTTCTCTTTTGAGGAAAAGCCAGCTACGTTTGCCGGGGAAGATGGGTGCGGAGCTAATCCTGCAGTGTGGACCTCAGTGTCTTTAAGCTGGTCTTTTTTGGTCATACCTTGGCTTGATAGTATTCTTCCAAGGAAATAAAAGGTCCTAAGCAAAGGATATAAGGAGCAGATTGCTGTAAGCACTTGTTTCTTGATTAGAAGCCCTTGTTGTAATCAATGTCACTAATTTATTTTCTTAAATATCTTAGTGTACATGCAAGAAAGTTCTTGATGGGTAGACAATCGAGTGCAATTTTGTTCACCCTCCACTTAAGAGGGTGAATATTACCCTATTTCTTATTGGTTGAAATGGTGTGAACCGCACCACAAAGTGATGTTATGCTTATTACCATGCAATACACTTTTTGATAAATATGATATCATTTTGTAGTGGGGTTCACATCATTTCAACCAATAAGAAATAGGGGTAATATTCATCTTAAGTGGAGGGTGAACAAAACTCAACTTAATAATTTTATGATATCTTTGTTTCTATTGTATTCCACATGGGTCCAACGTCTATAATAGTTGTCCAGTTTTCCAGTGATAGAGGATCAGCTTTCAGCTTTTGTACATTTTTCTGTGTTCTCTCTTTCGGTTCTTTTGCCAAAAATGGATACGATGGGTGGCATTAGGAGTAGGCACTTTCGAGAGGTCGAATCTTTTGCTTCTTCCCATTTGACCCAAAACCGATTGAACAAGCCATGAAGCATGAGTCATAACAGGTCTTGGAGGATCGAACCCACGAATGTGGCAAAATGAACCACAAAAAGGAAGAATTCCTTTGAGCTAGCCCTTGTTCAAGTTATTCCGTGATGACTCTTTCACTATACCCACATAGTCCTCTCCGGAGATCCCATTCCACTAATGTCGAAGACAAAGCTATTACCCCACCGCGAGCTATGAGAAAGTATCTTTAGTCCCAACGAGCGGCTATAGAGACTTGAACTCAAATATTGAGAGAAAAGCTCAAAGCATTGAACCCGCCACTTGGTAGTATTTTTTCTAGGTTTAATCAATAGGTGCTTTCAATCTCTAGTTCAAGTACTCAATGCCACAAAGAGTATTATATGCACATTCACTATCTCTTGTGTGTAAGTCATTATCAAGAAGTGAACGCATATAGTAGCAAAAATTCTATGAAAAAGAATTTTGAAACACAATTTTGGTCCTTAATAAATAAGGGGAACCTCACAGTAGGAACGAGACTAATATTGACACTCTAAAAATTGATGCAGACAGTCCAAAATCAGTGTAATTTCAAAGCCACTTTCCTTTATTTTTTGGAGTGCCTCCATCAATTTTTGGAGTGCCAATATTATTTTCCCAATAGGAATTATTTTATTGACGTAATTTACTAAAATTGCTCCATGTCATCTCAATAACATGCAATTGTTCACCAACAACGTATTCCCAATTATTTTTCATGTTCAGCAATGTATTGTAAACCTAATGCATGGTAATCCAAACCAAGAAGCTTATTTAAGTTAAAACCCATGAATACATGCAATATTAACAAAATTTGTTTAAAATCGATTGCCTATCAGCCTTGAGACAAAGTCGTTCAACTCCAAAATTATGATTGGTATGGGAAGGAATGGGATAACGTCACGTTCTCGATTTTCAACATAATTAAATAATACATTTTGATAGAAGAGCCTCGCATATCTTACATATTACCCGAAAGAGTTCCCACTTGTCTTAAATTACAAATCAAGTCCTCATGTTTAGATAATTACAATTTTGGCACCACGGCCCAAATTAGTTTAGATACAAGTACGAACACATTTAGAATATTACAAACTTTAGTCAAAAGATGATTCAAGAGTAATTAGTTACAAGACCATCTTTAACAAAATGAGATTTTTCACTGTCAAGCACACGATGCATGTAATCTGAAAAAAAAGATTAAGTTGAGCTACACTAGACCAGTAAGAAAATCTTTACCAATCTTATATGCAAATATGATAATGAGGGAAAAAGAAGGAAAACAAGGAGATATAGCTCAACAACGAAATACAATCGACTCAAGGATAGGCCAAACATTTAAGACGATCATTCTAAGACTTACCATACTCACTATATGCCATAAGGTTCACACTACTCAAGCAAGTAACAACTTTGACACGACTCACTATCCCATCCTTCCACCTTCTGTATTTCCACCTCTTGCGTTATAGTGTAACATCACAAGGGTTACCGTATCAAAGGACTTACATTCTAGGTCTTGAAAACCCCGTAAGTCTCCCAGAGATCTCCAACATAAGTCCAAGTAGCTCATTCTCCACTGACTCGTCAAATAGTGAACTTAAGAAACTTTCCGGGTCTTAGGGCCTCATATACCCACAATACGTTCCAGGTACTTGTGACCCAGTACATCCATTTCACGTTTCGGGTTTTAGGGCTCTATACACCCACAATACGTTCCGGGTACTTGTGATCCCGTACATCCATTTCACGTCTCATCCCACGTATTTCCAAGACCCTAATTTCAAAAATGTAGATAGGAGAAAGATATTGATATTAGGTTGGTTGTTCACATATTAACTCGTGTTTCCATTTTGTTCCCAAACTCTTTATTTCGACTCACCCCTCGTACTACATAGCATCAATTATAAAGTAGTCACATCATATATTAATAAATACCTTAAGATCACGTTAATCCTTCGAGTCTATCACGATGCCCTACGTCACGTACCATACCCACAAAAGACACCATGACACACCATCAGCTAGGTTTTAAATGAGAGTCTTACCGAACGAGTGCCAAAGGAACCTAAGAAGATCAACAAGACGAAGCACGATGATACGAGCCATAATTCTATCCATTTGATCACTAGACAAGCTCATGTCTGCCCATAACACTCGCCATATTACCCCTTATAGTCCACGGTACTTATATCAACCATACGATACAATCCCTGACGAACATAGTTAATATTATGCTCTATTGAGTGCCAAGAAACAAGGTTGAACAACGAGTCATTAGGACATAAGCAATCATGCTTAAGAGTGACTTAAATATGTTCTAATTATATATGGAATCATAATACGGAACTAGAACAACCTTAGGAATAGCTATAGACATCGGCAGACTGACACACCTCTATTCAAATGATCATAACTTTCTATGTACTAAGAGTCTTAAGGTAATTCTAGTAGCAAATGAAAGCTGACTTCAAGACCTTCGAATCGATATAAAGTTTGCGTGAAACGGATATCGGACGAAGAAGTTATAGCTGTTTGAAGTTGGGCTAAAACCTCAAAAGCGAGTAGAATTTTTAGAGAGGGGAGGGATCGATCCCTCCTCTCATGGGGATTGATCCCCATTCCCCATAGGGAAAAATCCAGTTTTGAAGTGAGGGATCGATCCCTCGTGCTTGGGGATCGATCCGTGGGCGATTTCTGCAGATTTTGACAGCTTTTCAAAAGAACGAAAGGAGACGATCAAGGCTCAATTCTTACACCAAATCAACATAGAAACACATAAAAGAGGTAAAGAAATCCCTACCTTGTGACGAACACCAAGAATTACGAGATTAGATCAAGCCCTAGCTTCCTTGAACTTTAAAACTTCGATCCAAGCTTAAACCCGAGGATTTTTGAGCTCAAGGATACGATCGGAAAGTTGGAGGGTAGTTGATTCTTGGAGTATTTGAGAGATTGAGTGGAGTTTTGTGTGAGGAAACAAGAGAGAGAGAGAGGTCGGTATAGAGAGAGAGAGGGGGAGAGAGAGAGAAGATGTGAGGGAGAGAGAGATACAAGGAGATAAAATCATCTCCTACACCCCAAGCACCCTATTTATACTACTATATTTTTTATCACACACGCACTCCCTCAAGTCTCACTTCCTTCATTCTAGTCCTCGACTCAAATATCCAACTAATAAACATATTCTTTCCAATAAGTCGTTTAATATCCATTTCAAAAATTAAAAATTTTCCGGGTCTCTACAGATAATCTTCACTATGTTAGAGATTTTGATGGTCCAATCATTGATTTTCTTCATCGTTTTTGGATCAGATGGAAGTAGAATGAATGAGAGACAAATGTTTAGTGGAAACAATTGGAAGCCCTAATCTTAAGAAAGGGCTTTTTGGTAAAATGCATCGCTTTGTTCACTTGCGGTTCCCAGAACCCCCCCCTCTCTCTCTCTCCCACCACCATTTTCAATAAATTTGCTCCCCTTTTGTGATGATTCATAGATGAGGGGGTTCCCATTGCATGGATGTTTAGATAAGGGTGGTTAAGTGATAGCAAGGCCTTGATGAGGGGGTGTCCTTGATTTTTATTTTTTATCCATTATTTTTTTTAATATTGTGCAAATTAACTTTGGAGTCAGGAATTTTGGTTAGTGAAGTCAAAAATAAGATTCATATGTAACTATATTTTTTTACTCACAAGTCCAAAAATAAATAAATTAAGAGGTTAATTATAAGATCGATATGTAAAAATAATTCATTTTTGTCTCATAATTAGTTTTAAAAGATTTGTTATATTTGTAATATATTACATGATAGTTTCATTCCTTACACTATCAACTTTCAAAAAGAAAAAAACACTTAAAATTTCTATGTATTTAAATAAATTTTTTTTTTAAAGATCAAAATAGCAAAATTTGATTGCAAATTACCAAATGTTTGAAGGGAAAATCAAAATAATTGGGGTGACTAGACCCCACTTGTCCCTACAGGGGAACTAGTTAGTTTGGGAACAATTTTGTTCGTCTTCCCATTTTTTGTGCTTTTAGGGTTTTGCATTTTCATCGTTCTCTCTCTAGAGTGAAGAGTCATGACTGCACAGACTCAGGAAGAGCTGCTCGCTGCCCATCTGGACCAGCAGAAGATTAACGTATAATCTCTCTCTCTCTCTCTCTCTCTCTCTCTCTCTCTCGGACGGTGCTTGCTTTGTTTATCTCTTGATTACAGATCTGTTCCTTGGTTTTACTTATTTTGGCTGTATGTTTAGTTGCCGACAAATCGAAGGCCAAGAAAATAGAAGGAAAATGGAGAGACCTGAATGTTTTAATTGTAGATTTTCTGGTATAATGAAATAGATACAGACTTTACCGAATGCTGTTTATTTGCTTGGCTTAGTTGTGTCAAGTTTAATTCTGTTGAATCTGATGACTTTTTAGCTAACCTTTATTGTGAGGATTTAATTTGTTTTCCTTGTAAATTCTTTGGTGACGAGTTTAATTCAGACCATTAGTTTCATTAGTTCTTGGTATTGGCTTTACTCATGCTTTAACTGTG
>BPLS01016142.1:27496-41795 GCA_019656275.1 Rhododendron kiyosumense | reverse complement strand
GAGATTGTGCGGTAATGACACTGCATGTTTTCGAATGATATGATAGCAACATTACTCGAAATTAATTTCTCATTTTATCCAAGCTGTTCAATAAAAACTTAAAATGACTGGATTTAGTCTTGAAAAATTGCCGAACAAAATTCCTTTTATGTATAGTTCGGTCCCTCTGATCTCATTTCCTCGCTCCGCAACTGTCTCTGTGTGTGTGTCTTCATCTTAGTCTATCTCTCTCTCTCTCTCCAAGTTCACGAAACATAACACATGATCATTTTTTTTTTCCCTCCAAAAACATCACACATGACCAGTCGTTAAAAGCTGGAACACCTTGTACCGACCTAGCACAAATAGGATTGTACTAATATTAATAATGAGTAGTAATGACGGGTACCATATCGAAAATGGACCGATGGTCACTCTGGGCCAACTCTGGCCACCGGACGGACGATTCGAGCCGTCCAAAAATTCTATAAAAAAATATAGTAAGGCCCACACGAGAAACGAAAAAATAGGGTGTTTGGATCGAGCACTTACACACATCGGATGCCGTTAATTTTTTTAAAATTTTTAAACCGTTCAAATCGGCCGGAGTTGACCCGGAGCGGTTGTCGGTACCAATAGCTTTATTGATTAATAATGGCAGCGGCTGGTGGACACAAGGGTTTTGTTTTTCCTTTTTTTTTTTTGGTAAAGAGTACTCAAAAAGATGTTTGTGTTGCAAAATGAATGAGAAACTGACTCTCCGAAAGGGTTTGGGCATGTTAGAGCATGTACACCAATGATTTGGTAAAATACCATGTCAATAGTTCACAATTCCAATTTAGCTAACACATTTTTCTTCCACAACTACACCAATACTATCTATTTTACCTAACACAAATTAAAATATACATTCTTCCACTTTTTTCCTTTATCAATTTTTTTCCCTTGAGTTTCTTCCCCTTTTTTGTTCTGAAAATTGGGTTTTTCTCAAATTGATTTGTGTTCAATGGAGAAACAAGTCTGTTCATTTTTTCCACCGGACTGTGTTCGTCGGAGTTGAAAACTTCTTCTCGTCAAACAGAAGAGTTTTGTCCGGTCAAAATGGAGTTTTGACCACTTTGATTACTATTGTAATAGTTGAGAGAGAGAGGGAGAGAGAAGAACGAGAGATTGGCAGGAGGAGAGAGAAAGAAATAATATTTTAACACTTACCTTGTGAACAGTTGTGCTCTAGAAATAGAGAAGTACTATTCATAAATGGGAAATACCTCTCTGTTTGGCTAATCTGCTGCAGCCCCTTTTTTTTGTTTTGAATGGATAAAATAGCTGAAAAGGTAATTTTGCTACTCTGGTAAACTTGCTCTTAGGAGCCGGCTAGGGCTATCAAAGCTAGTTTTCCAAAAATGCTAAAGGAACTTTATTTTTCTTTACAAAATACAAAGAAAAATAAACCCCTTTAGCAGTTTTAAGACTTTTGGGAAACTAAAAGCCTAAAGTCCATAAGTTTGTGGGCTACTAGATTATTCCTAATCCGGGTAGGAGCCGGAAAGTCCTACGGGACTCTTCACTCGCCACCAGCTGCGATATGGACGTCCGGCGTAAGTTCTTCTAGCGAGGTAGTCATGACTCTTGTGGAATAGTCCGTAACCAAAGTCGTCTCATTGAGGTACAAGTCAAATAATCGACACTCTTCGCACTGTATCTAATTCACTAGGACTTCTATTCCAAAGATGTTCGAACTTTTGCAACCATCTTTCACCCCGTAACTTCGCCAGCGCTACTACCACGTAGGTACGTGGTAATATCACTATATTCATCACTCAAAAAGATTGAGTGAAAGCAGTACTCAGATGTGGATCATTGTGTAAGTGAAAAACATGGAGACCTACGTACCCTACCAAAATCTATATTTGAATTATTGAGAAAGCTTTTTGGTTGGTCTTACGTTGCAATCGGAAGCGTTGGCTTTCAATTTCAAATTAAGAGACTGACAATGGCTCAGTTCTACTACTACGACCTCGTACGCTTATGGGCAATGGCATGGACCTCTTCTCTCCATCAATCTGTGCATAGGTTAAACGATTTAGTATTTACTATCAACTACCACCTACGGTTATTTACTATCAACTACCACCTACGACCTACGGTTATTTACTATCAACTACCACCTACCGTTGGCATTTACTCCATTCGCTAATGATCATGTTAGTCGGTGGTTGGTGGAGGGTGGCAGGCAGGCAAGGGATGCCGACATGCCAAGGCCGGTTCATAAGTTTTGGAGGTCGGAAGCGAACTTCTTGAATGAGGCCTCCTTATATTTTTCATACAAAAGTTGGTCTACAAAGAGTTTCATAAAAAAATCATTACAAATAGTGGCGTAGTTAGGAATTAACGATAGTGGGGGCACTTTTTAAACACACTTCAACCCAAAAAAAAAATTCACACAGAGTAATTAGCAACACCAAAATAATAAAAGAATGCTTGTGCTAAAAATAAATAAATAAGTAAATAAGGTAACACATAAGGAATGTAGTAATTTCATAAACTATCAAAACAAATCAATTGTTTGAATTGTCTCTGGACCAAGTCTAATAGCAGTTTGATACGCAATAACTAAAATGTTAATATTCAACAATCTTGATCCAATCAAAAAAAATGTGCTTTTCTTTTCAAATTTTATGCTTAAACCTCTATTTTGTCACGCATTGTGAGTTCTATCGACAAAGACAAGATTACTTTTAAAATTGTGAATAATTAATGAAGTACAATGCATATAACCCATGATTTAACCACTTACAAATTTGGACATTATGTATTGAGGAGTTTCAAATGGTGAGTGGTGACTCTTTTTATTCATTAAACATTTCACTTCGCAAGTGTAGTGGAATTGTTGTAATATTGGAAACAAAAAGTTGAGAATAAAATGTATACAAAATGTATTAAAGTGATTAAACAAATAAACAATTTAAGAAGCCAATTATGGGAAAAAAAACAAAATCTGGAAACAAATAAAAAAAGTATACAGTGGGGCCGCGTGCCCCCGCTGGTCCTCAAGTGGCTCCGCCACCGCTGGACATGCCGTGCCTGTAAGGGATAATTGAGGAAGAGAGTGTTATACATCTTTTATTTTTTTTCCTGTACACGTGACAATCTCAACTCATATTTTTTAACCCGTCTACTTATAACCAAATCTAATCCGCTCATATTTACTTGGGTTTAGATGGATTAAAAATGGGTTCAATATGAGGCTAGAGTTAAAAATAGCACAACACATCTTTCTCTCTCTCGCGCACGACTCTCTCCCATCTTTCTCTCATTCTCTCACTACACTACAATCCAATTCTCCCTTTTACTGGCCCCTTGTATGGACCATGTGCGAGATATACGGCTGGGAAAATGATTCAGTGCTTTATAATTGATAGTCCGCGATATCTTGGATGCACAACTTAAATTCATTTGACCATTGTTTCGTTTCGACACTGCGTAAAATTTGACTTCGCCTTTTTTTTTTTTCCGCCAAAGCATCCAAATACCAACTCCGATAACTCAAAAAATAAAACATAAAACTACAAGAAACAATATAAAGAGACTCAGTGAGAATAAATTAGGGGCCCTTACGTAAATATTTTTTTATTATAAACGAAAAAGGTTCGAAATCTTTGGTATCTGTGATTTTTATCTTAACTTCTTTTTTAAAACTTTTTGGTCCATATAACATATTTGAACAAAATTACACTTGCATCATTTTTTTTCTTGGGTGAGAGTAAGTTTCTGAGTCTCAATCAAGATTGTACTCGCATCTTTTTTTACTAGCTTATGTGAGAGCTCACTCCTAAGTTTCATCGCACTCACATTCTCAGTCCTTATTTTATGCTCTTTTTTTTTTTCTTGAATTTGCTATCCACTAGTTTAAATTTGATCGACTTTATAAGTATGACGGTTCGATTCAATTTTAAATCTTTCAAGATAATTACTATCAGGTTTAATTTTAGCGGGCGGCAAAATTGGTTCCTCAAGAATTAGTCGTGGGATATATAAACTGATTCAAACAACTTAAGTTATAAAGAAAAAATCAAATAGGGAAAATAAAAAAGGGAAGAAATAGAGGACTCATATTCAACAACCCATACCAGGGGAAGACAGTTAGATAGAAGAGAAGGAACAGAAAGAAGCGAGCAAGGGTGAAAAAAAAAAAAAAAAAAGAGGGGGGGTGACAGGTCGGGTCGGACTTGGCCCATATTCGACCCAACCCGTTTCAACCCGCCTACTATCGACCCATATTCGAGCTGGAACCCGTTTTAACCCATCCATTTGCCA
This sequence comes from Rhododendron kiyosumense, assembly GCA_019656275.1. Taxonomy (NCBI): domain Eukaryota; kingdom Viridiplantae; phylum Streptophyta; class Magnoliopsida; order Ericales; family Ericaceae; genus Rhododendron; species Rhododendron kiyosumense. The sequence continues at coordinate 37,499 of BPLS01016142.1, read as the reverse complement.
CCTCTATGCAAGTGTTATACTTCATTTTGCCCCACCAGTACTCCGGAAGGTCAACAAGATTGCAAGTCTAAGTCTAGACAAATGCCACACGTCAGAAGGACGTTTTTGCCTTCTTTTTTTTTATTTTTATAATTCAATATCTAGGCCAGTTTACACGCATCTCGACTAATTCTGGAGACCCAATCCCACTGTCCACTTGCGGGAAGCTCAATTAGTCTGACCTGGCCTCCAAATGAGTTGATGATAGCACCTGAGAGGTTTCGAACCAAAGACATTAAAATGGAGCCAATCCCAAAGTTTTAAGCTTTGACCACTAGACCAATCCCTTGGAGTGCCTTTAGAAAGCAGCAATCTGTGAATCGCTCCTCGCGGAAGGCATAAATGATAGCATAATATTAGAAAGTTACCATGCAATTTAGGTTTTATTATGCTTCCTATTTAGGATTGACAATTATTTGTGTTTCTTAGTTAGTCTTGATTTCTTTATTCTGCATGTTTCCGAGTTGGTTAGGTTTCTTAGTCATCAACTCTTGTAGCCTATATAATTAACATGTTTAAGTCTATGGTTTATATACAATCAATGAAACATCAACAATTCTTATTAATTTTATTCTAACATTGCATTAAATCTTCTACCATGATATCAAAGTTAGATCTTGTCACGCCCTCAATTTTCAACATAAATAATAATCATTTTCAATAAATAAAATCATTACTGAAGTACTGATAATACCCAAATGACATATCTTTCCCTGTTCTCAAGTTAAATTCAACAGTTACAAACCTGGCTCGAGACCCCAAGTTTTTATAATACCAAAATAATATTATAATTTACAATAATCATTCTTTCAAATACTTCTTTCAAGACAAATGCAAATAATCGCCTCTTTTATACCTCCGAGACACATGATCAACAAGCACGAAATACATGTCATGCCAACTAGTCCTTTAAATTGAAGCATTTTTCATTAAAAAATTCAAATTATTTTCAAAACTTAAAAGAACTCATTAATATCTATTGATTTGTGAAAAAAATTTGATTCTTTTGATGAAAAATGCATCTTTTTAAAAGGCCTAGGTTTGCGTATAAAACATTTATTTAGAGACAGGGGGTATTAAATTTTCTCTAGGATAAAAAAAAAGATGTACTAACAATTAAAACAATCCAAAAAAAATTCAATATTAATTTTTTATTTCTTATATTATATTGAGTTTGAAAAATAAAAAAAAACGTATTATGTACTTGTAATATGCTAATAGTAAAACAATATGTGTTAGCACATGGAAGACCAATTAATGCAATTCCATCGACATGTGTAGAGGGTATTTTGGTCTTTTACTCATCAAAGTTAATACCATTAGCCATAATTTTACGGCAAGGGAGGTAGGTGGATATTAGTTTGTAAAGTAAGGGAGGTAACAATAATTTTTAGAACCTGAGGGAGGTTTGTGTATTTATTAGAAACCTCAGGGGGGTTAGTGTAATTTATCGTAACAATAATCAAGGATTCAAGCTTCGTCCACCTCATCATTATATCCATTGTGACTCTATCAACCAAGGGCGGAGGGATTAAGGGTCAAGGGAGGTCCCTTGACCCCACTGAGGTGTTAAGTTTTCATTGTATAGGTGTAATTTTTTAGGAAATTTAATTGACTTGTCCTATATGTAAGATGTATTCTTGCTTTAAAGAGTAGCAAAAATTATAGCACCTTATCCTTTACGGCTCAAGTTTTGTTTCTTCCCCCAACTTGGAAAACCTTAGTTGGGTTTGGCATACTGAAACGCGATTATACATTTTGAATAGATTTTTACTTAAACTACTTTATAAAATGTTTGGCATTTCGGTGTATTTTTTGCGGCATAATTGTAGATGATTATATATTACTTAAATTCCTTTTTATTTGACATTTCAGTGTATTTTTTCCCAGATCATCAAGTACGAAAAGGAGAATTTATATATTGTAGATAATTGACTCCACTACCGGTAAATCCTTGCTCCACCCCTGCTCTCAACTATACGAGAACAACGGCACCTACTGGAACGGCTCTGCCTGGAATCCGGGTTATTGAACAGAAATATGTAGATGATCATTCCACGAAAAATGAAAATCCGAAGTAAAGGTTATGCATGCCTACCTATTTTTCGTATTTTCCGTTAAAAGATAATTATATCGTGAAAACTGGTAGATATCACCGACAACCGGAGGCCATAGCCAACACCTGTCATGCACGCGCGTCTCTAGATTTCATTACACAAATTTCACGCAAAAAGGGATATCCACATTATTGGTAAACTCTCCCCAAGTCATAATAATTTCGAAATTCCTAACGCCGTTTAATTGAGCATTAATTCTGCGACGGTAATGAAAATGTGGCGTGAGTGTGTATGGCATTGCCAATCTACACTTGGCATTTGCATGTATTATAATTATAATGGCTAGTATTTTGAAATTAGTTTGCCCTAACTCTGAAATTACGATGTCATTGAACTAAGTGTTACAGTGTTTGGATATGTTTGGGCATAGGGTTTGTTTTGGTTCTTGATTTTGGCCAAGCCATGGACTTTTAGGTTTTTATTTTTTGGGCTTGGCCCTCTAGGTGTTGGTGGGCTTTGACCCATCTTTTTTTTTTTCCTATTCAACCCTTGGTTGGATTCTCCCCCCAATTTGATGTACCATTTGTCAACTGTTCTCAATAAAACTTGTGTTGCCTAAAAAAAAAAAAAGGAACTAAGTATTCGGCATTCGAATTTGTCGGTTAGGCTATGGCAACATGCATTTCGCATTTTTTTCCGACGTTTAGCGCAAGTGACCTCTTGTGTAGCGCAAATTTATTTCTTTGGAAACCTCGGAGTGACAATATATAGGTTTTAAACTCTGAATGCCGTTGAATTAATTCAGTATAGCAGTGGGGAAAAAAAATGTCGCATGAGGTAATGAATGACAGTCTAAAATTCATTTGCTTAAAACTTTTTTTGGTCAAGTGAAATTGTATAAATCTCAAACCAACCAAGAACAAAAGGACCAAGTCCAAATAGAGCTTTACAAACAAGAAAGTTAAAAAAACCCAAAATCCTATACATACATCCCTTAAACAATTAGGGGAGAAAAATGTTCCTACTAATTTTCCGGCTAGCAACAATGTCATGGTTCTGGGGAGAAGCTTTGACCCCTCTCCAGAAACTGATACAAGCACGAACATCATCAATTATAACACCTTGTAAAGAAGAACAATCCTGACTTCGATTCTGAAAGACTCTACTATTACGTTCCCTCCAAAGCCAATAGATTGTAGTAGCCAAAGACAATTTTAAAATCGTATGCAGTACCATAGCATTCCCTTTGTGAAATTGCTTAGTCCAGTTCAGCACATTCTGCAACACAAGTGACCCACTGATAATCCCATTACGAAACAAAATAGCAGACCAAACTTGAGTAGAATAAGCACAAGTGAAAAACATATGGGAGAGGGATTCATCCTCCCTAGAACAAAGGACATACGTGGGATACGCTTGAATGCCCCAGGAAACCAACCTATCTTTGGTTGCTAAATGCTCCAGAACTAAAAGCCACAGGTTGAAAGCCCACGTCGGGGTATGAAATTTAAACCATATGATCATATGCTAAGGGAAAAGAGGTTTATGTGTCCTAAAAGCCTAGCAAGCAGACTTCACAGTATAGACCCCACTAGCTGTAAGGTTCCAAACGACAGGATCAGTAGAAGTAGGGTCGGGGATGAATGTCACAGGCATTGCTCTAGTGATTTCAAGAATTGAGGGATTCCTTTGTCGTGGCTAACACCATCTGCTCATATGATCAATGATAGAACTAACCTTAGCAGTCAAGGACCACCCCAAGTTATGAACTACCTGCTCACCAAATTTCTTGTAAGGGGGACCTAAAAGATGCCAATTATCAAGCCATAAAAAAGTATTAGCCTCATTCCCAATCTTGTATGTTATCTAAGGCTGCACTTTGTCACGTCACTTCAACAATTTTCTCATAGTCCAAGAAGCATTTGGATTTTGGAGGTATTCGAAGACCCCAAATACTCCTATCTTTGATCACATATGTATGTATCCATTTCACCCAAAGAGTATCACTCTTCATGCATACTGCCCACAAGTGTCTGACCATTGAGCCCCTATTCCAATCCTTTGAAGGCCTAAAGCCAAGACCTCCTTCTCCTTTGGGAACACAAACATCTTGCCAAGAGACTTTAGCACTTGTACTTTTCAACTCTGATCCAGACCACAAAAAAGCCCTAAGTAGTTGTTCCATCGCCTGAATAACTTTCTGAGGGAGAATAAAAATGGAAGCCGAATAAACCTGGATACTGAATAGAACTGATTTAACCAATTGAGCTCTCCCTCCATAAGAAAGAGTTCTGCTTGACCAAGACTGAATTCTTATAAGAATTTTGTTCTTCAACTGAGCACAGTCAAAAGCTTTCAATTTTGCAGATATCAAGATACTTGACTGGAAGAACACCCTCGGGGATAGAGAGGATATAGTGTGTAAACTGCATTTAGTAGTAGGATCCACATCAAAAAAAAAACCAAAACTCTCGAGCAGATTAATTTGCAACCCAGAAAACACGTGAAAATTTTTTAAGACCTCAGCAATTATTGTAAAAGAACTCTCCTCAGCACCACATAAAACAAATAAGTCATCCGCAAAAATTAAATGAGTTAACTGCAAAGAATGGCATTTAGGATGATACTGAAAAGCTTGATATTGCACCTTTTACTAGAGAAGTGCTATGAAAGCCTCCATCACTAGTAAAAAAAGGTAAGGGGATAAGGGGTCTCCTTGTTTAAAACCCCTTTGACCAAGGGAAAAACCCTCCAACTGCCCATTGATCATAACAGAGAACATGGGAGTAGTTATGCAGTTCTTCACCCATTGAATATACTGACTAGGGAACTGCATGCCTTGCATAATATCAAGAAGAAAAGTCCAGTCTACTGAATCGTACGCCTTCATTTAATCCATCTTAACAGCACACCTAGGAGATCCCCCAGATTTATGATAATTTTTCACTAGTTCTTGCATTAGAAGGACATTGTCCATAATACTACGACTCTTAACAAAAGCAGATTGATTGGAATTAATGATACTTGGAAGAATAAGCTACAATCTATTGGCAAGAACCTAGTAACACACTTATAAACCACATTGCAACATGCAAATATGCAATGGGTCTATAGTCTCACAGTTGAAGGGGAAGAAGTCTTATGCACTAATGTAATATTAGTTGCATTCCATTACCTAATATCCCCATCAAGGAAAAATTGTTGAACAGCTTGAATCACTGTTAGCACATAAATTTCAACCAAAGATTGATGAATATCATCAATGTATCATATGTTGGGCTTGCGGACTAAAAGACATATAAAGAGCCTAAAAGCATGTTGACCCAGCGAGCCCGTGAATCAACAAACATATGTTGGCCCGACAAGCCTAACGAATATATGAACCTGCGGAAGAAGTAGTAGGGCTACAAATCATGATTGACCTAGCGAGCCCACGAATCAACAAACACGTGTTGGCCCGACAAGCTTAACGAATGTATGAGTCTGCGGAAGAAGTAGCAGGGCTAAAAATCATGATTGACCCAGCGAGCCCACGAATTAACAAACACGTGTTGGCTCGACAAGCCTAACGAATGTATGAGCCTACGGAAGAAGTGGCAGGACTACAAATTAGTTGAATCATGTAGGCTTGCATTTCGCAGGGCCTACAAATCAAATATTGGTTTAAACCATGTAGGCCCGCATTTCACGGGGCCTACAAACCAAATATGGGTTAACATCTCAAATCAAATAAAACGTAGAGCCTAAGAAAATACTTCTGTGCAATCAGAAGAATATTACAAGATGGACGTCATCTAATGCAACCAACATTAAAATTTGAAGAGGCTAAGAAGCTATGATATCATCCTATCCTCTGGCAACAACTATTCAAATTCAAAGGAATTATTTGGCGGCCAAGCATCTGATGATGAAGGAAGCTCCTATAAATATGAGGTCCGTCATCAAAGGAAGGGGACCTCAATCTCAGATCAGACCTAACATCACTCATCTATCTCTCATCGACCCTCAGATCTCATACTTCACCTCTTCTCCCTCAATATAGAGAATATACAGAGAGAGAAGATATACTCCATTCAAGCAAAACCACTACAATCCACAACCACTAAGCAACCTACTCGCTTACTATCACGTGCAATCTTCAGCAAACGTCAAAGATCAGTAAGAGAGTAAGCATACCAAGTGATAGTTAAAGGGTTCCAATCCCTCTAAATGTATTCAATATTCTTTGTTTTGATGTAAACTAGGGTTTTAAACCCCAATCATCAATAAAATTAAATTATTTTAGTCTATTTCATATTATTTATTCTTTATTAATCGGAGGTTTTATTTTTTAGTATGTAATTAACGATTTGAAATCCAAATCGGGAATAGGAGCCTGCAAATAAAAAAATCAACACTGTTCGCTTGAATAGTGGATATTTGAGATATGGATTTCGAAGCGTGGGTAAATTCTACGGTTCAAAATTTATGTCTACAATCACATCCTTCCCAACTAAGTCCCAATTTTCTTGAAAGAAACCCGAATTAAAACCATCTAGACCTGGAGCCTTATCCTTTTTGATAGACCACATAGCCAATTTAATCTCCCCAACAGTTATGGGTTTAATCAACTCTACCCCCATTGCTCTAGTGACTTTCTGATTCAGAACCATACCCAAAACTTGTTTGGCATCTCTTCTTTGACTAAAAGGAGTGCCTAGGAGACCAATATAGTAGCTCAGAATCTCTTGCTTTACCTCAGTAGGAGTATAAAGTCTTACCCTAAAACTGTCCTGTACACTAAGAAATTTATTTCTAAGACAATGAGCTTTCATCTTATGGTGGAAGAACTTAGTGTTCTGATCCCCCATGGATAACCACAAAACTCTGGACTTCTGTTTTTTAAAAGATTTTTCAGCATAACTAGGACCAATAAAAGAAACCAACAATTCCCTTTCTTGATCATGCAATTGCTTATTTTGGGGGGAAGTTACCAATTGAAGCTACACATTAGCAAGAGCCTGCCTAGTCGTATCCACTATTGCAGAAAGATGAGAAAAATAGGAAATATTAAAAAAACATAACACAGGCTTAAGCCTCTTTAATTTCTGTAACAGAAAGAATTTAGGGTGACCACTAACAGGCTTGCACCAGGATTTCCCCAATTCCTCCTTAATTAAATCTTTCATGATTCATCCAAAAGTTTAAAAAATTAAAAGGCCTTTTCTTGTGAGTTTCTGGAAGAACAGTAACAAGCATAAGACTGTGATTAGAGATACCTGGGACTCAAAAACAGCCTCAGATTCAGGAAAGCTATCCAAACATCCAGCATTGACCATTACTTTGTCCAGTTTACTGATCTCCACCAATCCACCCCTTTTATTGGACCAGGTGAACCAATATCCCTTAGAAGGCATATCTTCCAACCCAATATGAGCCAAACAATCATTGAATTCACAAGCAGCAGAGCTATCAAACCCCACCAATCTTTCATCAGATCTCCTTACAACATTGAAATCTCCAAGTTGAATCTAAGGGCCAGCACCAATCCCACCCCTAATAAACCTCATATCAATCCAAAGAAACCTCCTACCAACTAGCAACCATGTGCCTCTGACCATACACAACTGAAATGTGGAAAGTCATGTGGTCACTAGTTTCCACCCTAACCAAAATCAGTTGATCTGAACAAAAGATAACATCCACCTTCTGAGAATGAGGATCCCAAGCCACAATGATACGGGCAACATTACCATTCCCAATATTGTGAACATGAGACCAGTGAACAAGAAAACAAGCTCTAGCAGTAGCAACCATATTCTCCAGTTTAACTGTAACGCCCCGAATTTTGGGTACGTTAAATAAGACATTTTTATTGAAATTTCAAAACAGAGTCTGGCTCTTATTACAACAAAACTCCCACAGGAGTTCAATATTACAAAAGAGAGGGATAACTAGGGTTTCCTATCTACTGCTTCTCTTGCTTCTCCATCCTAGCCAGCTCCTCGGCTCCGAACGCCTCCAAGGTGTACTTTCACCCTGTTCATCTAAGAGATCTGACACATTATACCGACGTCGCCACCAATATAATATGTCAGGGTCACCACAAGGCAACACCGTGAGCTACAACGCTCAATAGGAAAATTCTTACCCACCAACCTTATACAGTGAAACAATTACAACAGCATAAACAATCACACATTGTTAATCGTCTATCGTTGGTGTCCAAGGTTTCAGAGTTTCTCCTACGCGACTCGTCGTAGACCGTGTCAATCATTTTCACTTACAAAACAACCTTTTTAAAATCATTTGCATTGGCTCCGTACCGCGGATAACCAAGCTACACACCCATCCTTTCAAAATCATTTGACATTGGCTCCGTACCGCGGATAACCAAGCCACACACCCAACCTCAGTTCTGCCATTCCGGGTTCCCGAGTATCCTCACAATGGTTCCGCCGCACCGGGTTCCCATTGGCACACATTGCATTGGCTCCTCTCCGCGGATAACCAAGCCATACCTCACCATGGTTCCGCCTGTCCGGTTTCCCATGGGAACACACACAACCTCACAATGGTTCCGCTATTCCGGATTCCCATTGGAACACACACACACTTACGTAATACCCTCGAGATGGTCATTACGTAGTTTCGAAAATATTTTCCAACCGAGAAAACACAACTTCTTGTTAAACCACACCCTAGGTGCCATGTTTCTATTTTCTCGGTTTTCGTGTCTCGTTCTCATGCAAGACTCTGCGGTGTAAGACTTTACATACCAACATGCATTTCATTCCAACAAGATCATCCAACTCTATAATATATCACAAGTAATACAAACTATCTATGCATGCTCATAACCGTCGTAAAGATCAAAATACGAATACTTACGTTTAAATGTGAATTTATCTTTCTTTGGAATTAAATCTTCTTCCTTTTTGGAAAGTTTAAAAGAACATATGTTTTGAAACGATACTAGAGTTAGAAGGGTAAGATTAAACTACTTTATGGAGAATAAAGTAAGGATTTAACTACCTTGATCCGAAACTAGTCGGGGCCGAATAAGCTAGTTGGAAAAAAATTCTACGGGTGGTGAATCTGGACCGAACTTCGGACGGCAGTAACTCGGTCAATCTTTGGCCGAATACGATCGTTCTTGGGTCGAAATCGAAGTTCTTGAAGTGCTCTACAACTTCCGTGAAGGAAGTTAATCCTAGAAACGACCTTAGGTTGGAGAAAAATGGGGGTAAAGCAAAAGACAGTAAGCTGTCTGGAATTTGGAATCCGAGATTTTACTGAATTTCGGATGCCAATATCTTGGTCATTTCTTCACCGATTGGGGTGGTTCTTGGGTCTAACTTGAAGGTTTCGAAGTTCTCTACAACTTTCCCGAAGGAAGTTGGTTCTAAAAACTACTCTAAGAAGGAGAAAACTGAGGATTTCCAAAGGAACAGTAGGCTGCCAGGAATGGTTTCTAGAGAGAAGGAAGAGCAAATGAGAAAGTGTGTGTTCAAATGGCAAGAGAATGGCTCTATTTATAGGCCAAGGCATGCCCTCTCCCTCTCCCTCAAGGCCGGCCCCCCCCTTTCTCTCTCTACCTCAACTTTTGACACATGTCATGAATCTTGGAAGATCAAAGGCAAATCCCTAGGCTTGCATGGCTAGTTTGGTACTAAGAATTTGATCTTGGGAGACTTGGTGGGCAAGAAGAATAATTGTACAAGATTTGGTGTTAAACAATTGGATAATTGGTACAAAGGAGGTTAGATTTGGCTAGGAAGAATATCTCCAAGGATATGAAGTACAAAAAAGATCAAGGAGGGTACAATCCTATCTCTTTCTTCCTTCCTTCCTCTTTCTCTCTCTCCCTCCCTCCTTGGCCGAAATTCTCTCTCTCTCTCTCTCTCTCTCTCTCTCTCTCTCTCTCT
>BPLS01016140.1:0-14835 GCA_019656275.1 Rhododendron kiyosumense | reverse complement strand
CCACGGACAAAAAATGCACGTGTACCCTACTTTCCGTTAATTTGGACGGAAAACCTAACGGTTGCACATTACTCCAAAACCACAGGGAGGCAATGTGATCATTAATGAACCTGAGGGGGGTCATTTGCCAAACGTGCAAACCTCAGGGAGGTAATCCGTACTTTGCCCTATTATTTAACTTTGATCAATATTTTTTTTGGGGAGTAAATGATGATTAAGGTGTATTGAATTTCTCCCGAGTTGGTTTTTATGTTTATGCAAGAGTACTCCACCTTTGGTTGATGTAATTTATGGGTTTTTCCGAAAAAGTATATGAGTTTAGCATTTCTTTGATTGAGCTTTAGCATTTGGTTGGGTCTATGGAGTTTTTGGCTTGGTCTCTTCTGTTTTCCACGACACAAAATCAGAACAAAAGTCTCTATTTAGGTTCAGAATCAATTCAATCAAAATCTTATTCATCTCAAACATGAGAGAAATATATATAGATAATATATACACATGTATGCGTATATTAGCATGTTATGGGAAAAGATGGGCATTTTAGTCATTTGATTATCAAATTTGACGGTGTTAGATATCAACTTAACGAAAGGGGGAATATGCATATTGTTAGCTAAAGTACGGGAGGTAAGTGATATTTCAGAAACTTTAAGGGAGGTTTCTGTTCATGTCAAAAACCTCAGGGGAGGTCAGTAAAATTTAATAGACACTCGAATGTTGAGTTATCCAAGATAATGTTAGTACTAAATAAAAGAGGGTTCGAAAAACAATACTCTCCCCGTTCCTATTTAATTGTTCACTACGATTTTACGTGCATTTTTAAGGACTTATATTTCTTGACGTATATTATGTTTTATGTTTTTGAAACCATTGTCTTATAAAAAAAATAAGATCTATCAAATAAAATACATATTGTATATTTTTAACAATATATATTGAGAGATATAAACCGTAAAAAATGCACGCAAAAATCAAACTTTTTGAGGATCAACCTGAAAAATCGACCAAGTGGAAAGCATCGAACCGGATCTGTTCAATTGGCCTTCGCCCTTCGATTCGCATAGGTTTTACTTGCCAAAATATCATCAGTTTCGTTCAGGTGATGAAAATACCTTCAAACCGGATGAAATAAAACTGTTTTCACATGATACACAAAGTACTCCTAGTTTCACTCTTGATAAGATCGATATGATATCGAGTCATTATTGACTGCTCCCGAAGCACCGTCGCACGCTAGCATTTCTCGTGTAGCACTTTGACTATTTTTGGCCATGAGGTGGGTGACGTGGCTAAAACCTTGGTTTCATCCCACCATAATAATTATCCACGTGTCCTATTTATGTGGTCAACAATCCCAAACACCACCTTTCTCTCACCCACAAGACACGTGTCACAACCACAATTATCGTCCAATCACAACAAGGGCTCTCACTTCCAAGCCAAGTATATGGAGTATTTCACACCTTACCGTTCACACCCTAACACCCTCCCCCTATATATACAAGCACACGAACCATTCTTGATCATCCCAATATCGTTTCCTCTTCCAAACCCATAACTTCTATAGTTCTTGTACTAACTCGGGTGATATACGGGTCAGGGTGATATTCGGGTCAGCTAACACGCGTCATATGACGGTCAAGCAACTTGTGATGGATGATAACTCAAAAGATAAGCGGAGAACGAAGGTGTTTTATTACGAGGAGAAAAGCGGGGAGACGGATCAGGAGAGCGTGGGATCTTCGGAGGAGGCAGAGTCGCCGAGATCGGTGGCGAGGATCAGGAGGTGGGCGGCGAAGAAGATTGCGCACGTGCATAGCCAGATTTTGAGGATCAGGGAGGAGGATTCGCATATGGGTGAGGATTTAGGCGAGGGGTGTCCGCATATGGTGGATGTCGTGATCTTCTCCAAGCCCATCTTGCCTGCCTCGCCTCTCAGCGGCAGAGGTGTACACTGAGTCGATCGAGGTTTGTTGTTCTCTTCGGTTTATTTATTTATTTATTTTTTTTTGTTTCACAGGAGATTTTTTGTACCGAAAAATCTTTGTATCGAGGAATCTCATACTGTTGGATTCTTTTTTAAAATTTTGGAAACAATCAAACGGTCCGAGATTCCTCGATAGAGAGATACAGAGGATTCTTGGTATGGAGGACTCAGTAATTTTTTTTTCTCTCTCTCTGTCTTTGGCATTGAGTTTGTATTTGTGCTTGTAGCTAGCTATGGAGAAATTTTTCAGTGCCGAGCGGATACGGTGCCACGTGGTGTCGAGTATATCTCGACCGTTTAAACGTGTTTTAGACGATTCAGATATGTTTGAGCTTGAGGGGGCGTTTTGGTAAATTTACACTTTAAAAAAAAAATACTCAAAACAGATCTGGGCCATCCAAAATACGTTTGGACGGCCAAGATGGTGCTCGGCACCACATCGCACCTTGCCCGCTCGGCATTGAAAATTTTCTCCTAGCTATGAGAGGAGTATGGATTCTCTGTAATGATTAGGATTTACTAGGATGCAGGGATGTCAATCTCGTCCAAACCAATCTGAACTTAATCAGGCTGGTTTTTATATGATTTCTTGACCGTGGGTTCAGTTTTGATTTAAGAGTTAAGCAAATCAGTGAATTTTGGTTCGGGTTTGATTATATACAGAATCTAAACCGAAACCGAACTGGACTTTACCTATATATACATATCTCAAAATTCACTGATATATATACATGCAAGGGAATTTGATTTGGGAAAAAGCGAAATCGCACTGATCCCCATCGGGTATAGTTACCGTATAGGTGATAGAAATAGAAAACTCTGAAATTCGGGTTCGATTCAAGTTTAGCAAAAACACGGACCAAATGAATCTGTTGCCATCCCTACTTATGTCATCATTTGTAAATAAAAAATAAAAAATTATTTATCGGATCGTAAAATCTCTTGACACGAAATCATACGATCTAAGATAATCGATTTCACAGTTTCTTTTCCAGTTTTTTCCTCTTTTGTGGATCAATGATTTAACAATTCACTATTCATTCTTCTTATCCTTGCAACCTTCTAGTAGTAGTTTACATTTTGGAGCTTGCTTTTTGATCATCATATCATTTGTTGGGCAGTCAAATTAGAACACAATTTGTTGACAATTACACGTATCCAATGACTGGTCAAATTAGGTCACTAACTCGTTCACTTTGACCTTGGGCAGGAGGAGACTGAAGCAGATTTTTCAAGGGAGAAAGAGGAAAAGCAGCCAGAGATTTGGTGGAGGAAGTTGGACCAGTTGGTGAATTAGGTTATTATTAGGTCTATTTAGTTTCCTTCTTTCTTAGTATTAGACTGATGATGATAAGGACATGGAAAGAGGGTCATATGTGTAGTTGTTGTGCTGTACAGTCAGGATGGAAATAGCTATTAGACGATTGAGGACGGACCGAGGGGCGGATGAGCCCTGGACGCTCTATCCGTGTTTCAAATTTTCACTAGAATTATGGAGTAGTAGTTTTTAGCTACGAAACACTAAATACAGAGTACTATACATGCACGCCTACCACAACACCAACCACACCCACTTACGCAGTACTGCATGATTGGTAATAGGAGAACAATCACTGCGAAACTATTTTGCAACCTCCTATCATGTAGTAGTCACACGTAGGTGTATGGTCAGTGTTGTTGTGGAGAGTTTTGTTCCTAGCATTATTGAAGATTACTTTGAACAATCCCACACCCATCTAATCAAGAGTTTTTGGGAAAATAATAAAATTATTTTTAGAAGTATCTTGATCTACAATATACGATAGAATAATGGTTTTGGTAGCATTTGGAAAACATATATTCGGCAAAATTAATCTCACTTATTATACCTTACGACTTTTCTTAATGTTCACCAACCTAATAACTATAAAATCTTAATGTTCACCAACCTAATAACTATAAAATCCTGCGTTCGTCCCTTTGGCCCATGAATTGCCAATTATGCTGTGACTCTGTTCTTATATTCTCAGTGTCGAATCCTCCTCCAGTTTTGACTTCAAACTCCTTTGGCCACCATTGCCGTCTTCAACCTCTCAACTGCTCCATTTGCTTTTTTGACTTTACAGAACCACCCATTTGTAGTCAACCATTGATTTTTCTTGCGGGGTTGAGATGCCTTTGCAAAGGTATCACGTTCCGGAAAAACTGTTAACTTACCATGTAGCAAGACTTTGCTTGATACAAACCTCTGAGTACACGGTCATGGGTGGAGATCCACCAAAATACAACATTTCGTTAAGCATTCATGCTAAAAATGTTGAACATTTCGTTTTCACTAAACTTGAAATCGTTATTTTCTTCTCTTTTTTTTCTTTTAACCAAACAATGGAAGGAAATTTTTTTTTAAAATTTTCCTTGAATTCCAAACAGAGCCAAAATGGTTCAATGGCTATGATATCGAAAGAGGATAAACAAATCTTTTTTTTTTATTTGTTAAAAAGAGGAGAAACAAATCAAAGAGACAAATATTTGGTTCAATAAAATTACAAATTCTCTTCTCACTCAGTAGTAATTCGCAAAAGTTCTCTTGTAAAACCACCTTAAATTGATTAGAAGTTGTAAGAGTGTCAAACTTCATAATATCTTAGCTCTCACCCTGAGCTCTCACCATTATGGAAACAATTCAAGCACTCAGTTTTTTCAAACAAGCAAATGCAACAAATTATGGCACTGTGCAAGGCATTTCTGTGAGTCCTCGACTCCTCGTAATGGGAGGATCCCGGAAAGCATTTTTATCAAAACATTAATCGGTCATGTATTGTCACTCGAAATCAAGATATTGAGATTGGACTTACCCAATCAATTACGTAAAACCTTTCAAGCACAACCAATATCTATTCGAACGCCTCTAACATGCAGTTTCATTCCATAACATAGGATTTAAACAGCCTTCATTAGACCAAACAAAACGCCAAAGACCAGAGTCAAGTTCAAAACAAAAACATCCACCCAGAAAACCTAAGGCCTAAACAAACATAACCCAATGAGTCCATTGGCTTCTCCCCCATTCCGAAAACAACCAGCCCCTCCTAATACTCATCTCCTTCATCTTCATCATCCCCTTCCCCAGACTCCAACCCAACTTCCTCATAATCCTTCTCCAACGCCGCCAGGTCCTCCCTTGCCTCCGAAAACTCCCCTTCCTCCATCCCTTCCCCTACGTACCAATGCACGAACGCCCTCTTCGCGTACATCAAATCGAACTTGTGATCGATCCTCGAAAACACCTCCGCCACGCTTGTCGAGTTGGATATCATGCACACCGCCCGCTGCACCTTCGCCAGGTCCCCACCCGGTACCTGTTGAAAATATTCGTCAGAATTTGTAAATTCAAGTTATAGGAGACTACTACAATGACAACAATAATATCTTGACATAATTATTTAAACGCAAAATTAGGAGTATAAGAGAACTTTTCCACGCTTTGAAACCTGACAAGTTACTTGATTTTGAGCTTGAGCTAGTTCGTTAAGAGCTCGTTCAAGACTGGTTTGTACCAATCTTGAATAAGCTATACTACTCGACTCGTTTGACTTATACTGTATAAAAGCATTCAAGAGATCTGCTCGTGTTTGGCTCAACTAAAGCTCGTTCAATATCTGATTCTCTCATAAACAACTAACTAAGCTTCAGCATGTTTTGAAACTTGTTATGTTTTCAATGAACAATTAACTAACTGCTCGGCTCGTTTGACTACTTACCACTGTCGGCGGCTGGTAGTTGATCCCGCACTTGAACCCAGTCGGGCACCAATCCACGAACTGAATCGTCCTCTTGGTCTTAATTGTGGCCACGGCGGCGTTGACGTCTTTTGGGACGACGTCGCCTCGGTACATCAGGCAGCAGGCCATGTACTTGCCGTGGCGGGGGTCGCACTTGACCATCATGGAGGAGGGCTCGAATGCGCTGTTGGTGATCTCGGCCACGGAGAGCTGCTCATGGTAGGCCTTCTCGGCGGAGATGACGGGGGCGTAGGAGGAGAGCATGAAGTGGATACGAGGGTAGGGGACCAGGTTGGTTTGGAACTCGTTTACGTCCACGTTTAGGGCGCCGTCGAAGCGGAGGGAAGCAGTGAGGGAGGAAATGACCTGTGGAGAAACAGAGAGAGTCAGTCTACAATGTGTTTGATGAAATCTCAATGAGAGAGCAATTGGTTTTTTGGGGTATCTCGAACCCTTCATAAAACCTTTCATAATCGATGAAAATGAGTGATACTAGGAAGATAATCTTAAAACACAACCCGGACACAATGAAATATGAAGCAGTTCAATGTACATGGGACCACAAATTGCCGATGGCAAATCACAGATTCACAGTTGAGTTCTAAAGTTGTATTCAAAGAATCATATATGAAAGTAGTATGGAAATGAGGAACAAGAAGTCAGTTTTGGTAGTTTTTAAATAGATTTGATAAAATACCAAATGTTCGTGTAAGTTGGCATGTTTTCGAAAGATATGCTGAAAAGATTTGGGTAGAGATTTGAAGGTCAAAACGAGTTGTTAGCACATGTTTACAATAGATTTTATGAAGAACAACCATTCAAGTAGTTGATCTCATTAGCTTATTTGCTTAAAATCTTGATATATCTGAATGCAATTGTGTCCAAACTCTTGATTTTGAACATATAGCTAACAAAAGAAGCCATACCAAATGAGCCCTTGTTGAATCACAAAACCATTTGATTGGAGAAGGTGTTATACCTGCGAGACAAGCCTATTGAGGTTGGTGTAGGTGGGTCTCTCAATATCCAGAGACCTACGGCAGATGTCATAGATGGCCTCATTGTCAAGGAGTACAGCGACATCAGTGTGCTCTAGGAGAGAATGGGTGGACAAGACACTGTTGTATGGCTCAACAACTGAGGTTGAGATCTGAGGGGAAGGGTACACAGTGAAACCGAGCTTTGATTTCTTTCCATAGTCGACAGAAAGCCTTTCGAGAAGAAGTGAACCGAGTCCAGAACCGGTTCCACCTCCAACAGCGTGGAAAACCAGGAACCCTTGAAGCCCGGTGCAGTTGTCGGCCAGCTTTCTGATGCGGTCCAGGCACAGATCCACAATCTCTTTCCCAACTATTCAAAGAAATCAATAAAATGTCAAGCTTATGAGAACTTGATCATATTATACTGCCTGTGATTTGAATTACAAACCATAAAACAAACAGGGGGGCTCAATTTCCCTGACTGTATTCTCTCTTTATCTATTTGAAACACCAATTTTTTTTTATAACTAACAGAGCTGTCTTTGTCTCGTGCTGTTTTTTAGGGTTTCAAAAACAGAGCTCTCTGTTTGTTCTCTGTTTCGTTCTTAGTACTAAACTTCAGAGACATTTACATCGTATCGATACCTTCATTCATTCTAAAACAGGTAAATTTCCACTTTGAGTTTGGTACTCTACATAAACTGATTACATGGTGTTTTACAAAAATTGAGTACATTGAGTTTTACATTGAAATTACCACTCTCATATTGTGATTGTCAATTGTTTTAACTACTATGAAAGACGCAGTTGGATTTCAAAGTAGCAAAACCTAATATCAACAATAATTTTACCTTATTGAACGCGTCTAGCATATTTTACGACAATAAGTGGGTGTACTACAAATGCATAGAATAACAAATCCCGCTACAAATTAGATACAACACTGCGGACAGATATCATTAATCCCATTACTATAATACTGCCGGTTGGGGGCACACCCTCCCTGTGTATTTGGGGATGGTAAAGCTTCTAACTTTATCTCATTCACATTAAATAGTCTGATCAGTCAAAAGCGGGGCGTAACAGATTTGAAGAGAAATATTCCTTACTTGTGTAATGTCCCCTGGCAAAGTTGTTGGCCGCGTCTTCCTTGCCGCTAATGAGTTGCTCCGGGTGGAATAGCTGGCGGTAGGCTCCGGTCCTCACCTCATCGATCACCGTGGGTTCCAGATCCAAGAAAATGGCACGGGGGACGTGCTTTCCAGCCCCGGTTTCGCTGAAGAATGTGTTGAAGGCATCATCACCGCCCCCAACGGTTTTGTCACTCGGCATTTGTCCATCAGGCTGCAAAAACAAACAGCAGATCATAAGTCAGATAACCCAAAACTGATAAAACCGCTGTAGAATAACTTCAAAAAAAGAAGAAAAAAATTGGGTTTTGGGGGAAATGGGTTACCTGAATGCCATGTTCAAGGCAGTAGAGCTCCCAGCAGGCGTTTCCAACTTGGATCCCGGCCTGGCCGATGTGGATTGAAATGCACTCTCTCATTTTTTGCAGGGTTTCGGTTCTGGTTACTGGTACTGCAGAGAGAGAGAGAGAGAGATGAATGAAAGGAGTTATTCGAGGGAGGGGTTTTTTATATGCTGGCTTTATCCTAACGGTTTACCTCGTTGGAAACTGTTCCGAAAAATTTCAAAATTTGAAATTTCGAAATTTCAAAATTTTTTGAATTTGCTGTACAGCACTTGCTCCGAAAAAAAAGGCGTCTAATTGAACGGACAAGAGCAAGCATTTCTACGGAGGGAGAAATTTTTCTCTACCAGGCGGATATATATCTCATGTGATGTTCATTTAACACTCTTGAACCATTCGGTACACTTTTCAACAGCTCAAATTAAAATTTTCTTTCTCCTCTCGTCCCTCCTCTTTCTCTTTTCTTTCTTTTTTCTTCAAATTTAAACCGTCTAAAAATACATCGGATAGTTCAAAAGTTTTTCTCCTTTTTTATGTTCAAAAAAAAAATACTCCCTTGTGGGCCTTTTTCTCGTTTACTACTTTTGGTCAGATTTTGAAGTTTTTCGAAACTTTAAAATTTTGAATTTTTCCTGCTGTAGCACGTGCTCCGTAGCTTTCTGCCAGTAGAAATGGATGTTTTTGTCCGGCCGGGTTCGAATTTTACTTTGACCGATGAACGGTCTGGATGAATAAAAATTTGGATTAAATTCAAGTCATGAGCATCAAAATTGATGGTCGGATCGATCGCCCTACAATCTCTGTAGTGTTTGTTACATTTTGGAATTTCCAAATTCGAAATTTCCCTATGTACCCTTATCTTCCCAACTAAGGGTTATTATTTAGCCCGAAACCCGCCTGGCCCATTGAGCTTTTATCTGGCCCAAGTCTGTGAAACGGGCGGGCCGGCCCGGTCCATAGTTTGTAATGGGCGGGCTTAAGCCTATGAATTTTTACTCGGCCCGACCCATGAGCCCGCCCACTGGCCCACCCATTAGCCCAAAATTTCACAAAATCTTTTCTTTTTTCCCTTGCCTAAGGAAATTTAAGCCTGCCCGGCTTTTGGCCCGCTCATTGGCCCATTAGTCCATCAATTGGGCTAGGCCGTAGGCCGGGCTTGGGCTTCAATTTATGGTAGGTAGCCCGGCCCACAAAAAAGTAAAAACCCGATTGGCCCGACCTATGGGCGAGCTTGGGTAGTGACTTGACGGGCTGGGTCGACCCGGCCCACACCCGATGATGACCCTCACTCCCGACCTCAAACTCAAATATTTTTGGCTTCATTCCCGGGCCATGTAAAAGGGAATTGGAATTCTTTAGTGCATCCTTCGAGTCATCCGTTCGCAATCAATGATCTAGATTTAATTTCAACTTTTGCAAATCTGAGTCATTCATTGCCGAGATAAGATTTAGACCATTGATTGCTGAAATGAACGGCTAAGATGCCACACTACAAGATCCCTATTTCCATGTACAAGATGCAAATCCCCAATTCTTGTGTATTTTTGTATTTTACTTATTGACTTTTTGAATTATGGTTGTGTTTTGAATTTGATGGAGTGTTTAGGAGTTGCATTCATGAACATGTGAATAAAAAATCAATATGATTGAAAATTGGTAGATATATGAAAAAAAATTGTTTGTAGTGGAAGACTAATATGATTCGTCTATTTGATATCGATCTTCAATCAAGATGATTTTCTGTCCACATATTTTAGAATGCAAGAGCTACAAGATAAACAGTACGGACATTATTTTGAGTCTTAGATGGAGCTAAAAAGAGGTGAGTTTGGTGGGGTTGGAAGGATAAAGGTTCGGAAGGGGAGCTTAACCCATTTGTCCGTTCAATTTTTGGGCTTTCTCCTCATTTCCCCATTCTTCATACTTTTGGATCGAACTTCCCAAGTTCCCAACCCTTGGAACCCCCTCCTCAAGAAGCCCAGTAAATAAAAATGGGCTAAGACAGATTTTGGTCCATAATTTGTTGTGGGCTTGGGGTCTAGCTTTTGGTGTTTTACTCATTAATTTGAAACAGAACAGTGTATAATTAGGTCTTTATCTGAACCCATCATTAACAGAAAGGGCTGAGGCCTGAGAGAGACATGCCAGTATTTTTTGTCTTGGGCTTCTATGACAATTTGTCATTTCCAAATACTCCGACCTAAGCGGCATCACTCTTCTATTTTTGAGAAGAGGATCGTCGCCATCGACATTATAAAAAAGACCCGATGATCAAATTACAGAGATACATGAGAATAACCACATCCAAGGCAAACACTCTAAACGAACACTAACAACTCTATAACAGTCCCCAAAAAACAACTAAAACATACTCAACAAGTTAGCGACAGATGTGGACATCACTCTTCTTTGGCCTCAAATTTCACACAAAAGAGGCATTGCTCAAATTTACGAGGGAGTTGCATAGCTTGTTAATGTTTGGAACCCAATACGAAGCAGCTGCACTTAAGTGCTAGTAGTTCAACCTCTTCCTCCAAAGTGTTAATGAAACCATTCTAAACTTTCGCGGGAAAAAAAAAAAAAAAAAAACCCTGGGGGCACCTTGTCAACAAACTGAAGCATGCAGACTTGTACTTGTTTTAGGAACTGCTTTTCTATAGAAAACACTTTGTAAAGTATATAAGTACATATTAATTTTATGTATTTACAGTATTATTTATATATATAGGAGAAAAAAGTTTCAGTTACTTGGTTGTCAAAGCTCATAACCACTCATTGAATTCCCACTAATGTAGTAATGTTGTCCCTAATACCCAAAGCTAGCCCGAATTTGAGCATCAATAATTAATCATCATCAGTTTGTGCTTAGAATAATCATGCACCAAAGGAAAATGCAAAAGCTTTTAAAAGCAACAACTGTGAGGTACTATTAATTAATTAAGTATGTAATAAAAATGTACTTAGATTAGAGGCCCCGTAAGGTGTTGTTTGGTAGGAGACTTTTCTTTTTTGCAAATGGGGCCTGTTACTGCTAGTGCTATTCTCCTGAAAAACGGTAATGCTCATTCTTATAATTATCTGATAAGATACCAAAGAAATTAAGATTGGTGATATCCTAGCCAGACCACTTAAAATGACCCCTTTCTTTTTTGCCATTCGTTAAACCTAATTTATGCCCCCATGCACTTTACAATGACCTCTTTTAATTAGTTCAAATCTTCTCTTCTCAGATCCCTCTGTAGTCTGTACCTTGTTTCAATGATTTTTTTTATTATTATTGGAACAAGCGAGAATTTCTTTATCTTTTATAATTCTCATGTGAACCAATGGCAAAAAATAAACTGGTACACGAATACAATTAAGGCTCCGTTTGTTTTGATGTAAATTGTTTTACAATGTAAAACGTTTTTCATGTAAAATATTTTATCAGAAAATAAGTTTCAAACTTTTATTTTTCGATATTTGGTTGGCACTTGAAAATATTTTCAAAAATCAACAAAATTGTGTAGAGAGAGAGGGGGGAGGGCTTAAACGGTGGAAAGATATGAGAATATTGGAATTGAACATGGGTCAGGACCGACGATCGAGAAAACTGAGCAGTGAGAATTGTAGTAGAAAGTAGCGGGTTCATTTTGGAAAATAACTTACGGAAGATTTAAGGGTAAGTCATTTTCATCAAATTGATGGAAAATGTTTTATATGTAAAATGTTTTCCTAATTTTTATACAACCAAACACAGAAAAATAAGTAAAATATTTTACCGGAGAATATTTTATGCCCAAACAAACGGAGCCTAAATGAATTTGTAAAGAATGTGTTTCTTTTCGACACCATTCAAATATTGGATTTCTCAAGCGCAGGAAAACAAAGAAATGAAATATCTAAAAATTGGGTACTTTTTGTCCCGTGAAAGATTAAGAAGTAACTAGAATTGTGATGGGAAATTTTCAAAATGGCACCTAAACTTTGTACCAAATGTCACAGAGACACCTGAACTTAAATTTATTTCAATTAAACATCTGTACTAACAAAATCCCTAAATTTAGACCCCCGCCGTTATATTTCATCCCAAAAATTACTGACATGGCGTCTCCAACCCATTTAAGTTGCCCCATTGCACATGTTTTCAATAAGGGACGATGCACCCAAGCGAAACCCATAGGCAAATTTCATCAACCCCTGTTGGAAATAGTGTAATGAGGCAACTTAAACATGTTGGAGATGCTATGTCAGCAATTTTTGGGATGAAATATAACAGCGGGGGTCTAAATTTGGGGATTTTGTTAGTACAGGTGTTTAATTGAAATAAACTTAAGTTCAGGTGTCTAAATTTGGGGATTTTGTTAGTACATGTGTTTAATTGAAATAAACTTAAGTTCAGGTGTCTCTGTGACATTTAGTGTAAAGTTCAGGTGTCATTTTGAAATTTTCCCAATTGTGATTGTACGTAACTGTAAAGAGTTCTTAACCCATCTAATCTATAGATCAGCAAATCTCTACCTTTGAACACTAAGAGCATCTCCAATCCATCTTCATTCCTCCAAAATAGAGGATGAATGTGACACATTGAGAGGAGATTTTGTAATTTATTCCATTTTTTCCTCACTTTTTGTACTTTTTGGGAGAATTTTTGAGGGACCCACCGTCCTTTTTAGAGTTTGGTCCTCCAAAAGTAAATTTGGTCCTCTATTTTTAGAGGATCAAAAGCAAATTTGGAGTATGAAATTTTTCCAAACTCTAAAAAGGACGATGGGTCCCTCAAATATTCTTTCAAAAAATACAAAAAGTGAAGAAAAAAGGGGAATAAATTACAAAATCTCTCCTTAATGTGTCACTTCCATCCTCTATTTTGGAGGAATAAGGATGGATTGGAGATGCTTTAATATGGACAAAAATAGAGATTATGATCTTGGCTATTGATCTAAACACATCAGCAAATCTCTGCCTCTAAACACTAATATGGACAAAAATAGAGATTATGATCTTGGCTATTGATCTAAACACACCCAAACTTTATTATTTTTATAACTAGATGTTCAGGTTAGCTTGCGCGCATCTTGACTAATTTTGGAATCTAAAGTTACCAAATTTTAGGTTATAGAAATGATTCAATATCACTGCGATAGTCAATGTGCATCATTGAAGATGTTACCTACCCAGATGAGAATTATTAGTCGATAAAATTCTGGGATTCTCCATATGATCAAACTGATGATACCTATCAAGCACATGAATGATCATTTGATTAGGTGAGAAAAGCTCAGCAGAATCAATTACCCTTTATTCAATTTCCTGTGCACGCTATACAAAATTGATTGATTAAAGAGAGTAGACCAAGCCTCCAGGCTATCCAAAAGTACTCTCCACATTGTGGTCCATGCATGACTAATTTTCTGTTACATCAACGGCTACTCCTCCCTTTCTTCCAAAAAATAAAAAAAGGGGTAAATTTCAATGACACCTCATGAGGTTTGTCTTAATGACAGATACGTACCCGCTCACGTATGAGAAAAGACCGTAAATTAACTCCCTGCGGCTTCAATGTTCATTTCACCAACACTCAAATAACAATTTTTCTAGCAAACACGTGGTAGAATTAGCCAAAAGTGTCTTAAATTATTGAGAAATTTCTCCTTTTTGATAGGGGAATAAATAATAAAAAGCTTCAATTCTCAATTTTTTGACCTAAGGGTAATAAACTTGTCATTTCAGATAATAAAATTGTTCTTTCGAGTAGTAAAAAAATAAATAGTTATTAATGGATTAAGTAACCCTTTTTTTATCAAAACAACTTCTCCAATGGGTTAAAAAAAGAAGAAGTCATTCTGATTCAAAATAAGTGAGAGTTGATAGGTTTTTTTGTTACTTTTTAATATAAGTTACTTTCGACTCATTTCATCACGTGTTAATTTGGACAGACAATCGTTGATTGGGGGTGTCAATTGAACACGCATAAAAACAACATTGGGTTCACTATTAAATCTCATGCCTGAGGGTATATCCATTATTAAGACAAATTTATGGGGTTGTCAGTGCAATTTACCCAATAAAAAAAAGGCTAGTATTGTTTCAGCTTTAGCATAGGTTTTTCAATTATATAATTTGCAGTTTAACACCTCCTCATGCTTTTTGCTTTCTCTATTCTTCCTTCTTCTTCTTCTTCTTATTTTTTTGGAATTTGATCTGCTCTTTCTATATTTTACTTGACTAGTGCTTTTTATATTGCACACGAGAGTCATTATTAGCTGCATTAATATATAAATTTGATCGGTTGAATCCAACACGGGCCATGATGTTTAACGCGTTTTGTTTCCTTTTCAAAATATCATCTTGTTTTCGAAAACAAATAATTTTTTAGAGCATCTTCGTTTTTTTAATTGTGAACATGCAAGAAATGTTAGTTGTTGTTAACGACGTTTGACCTTTTGTCTCGTGCATGGAGGTATATCATGCCAACTAACTTGGCTACCACCTCGCTTGCATCTTCGGTTTTGAAGTTGGAGATGTTAATATTTTGTTAAGGTTGGTGAGGTAATTTAACAATCTTTAAATTTAACACCCACAAAATCGTCCTTCTCCAGCCAGTATGTCAAACTTGAATGTAGTATTATTACATAGCAAATGGATCAGACA
>BPLS01016136.1:0-13336 GCA_019656275.1 Rhododendron kiyosumense | reverse complement strand
TACCCAAGAAATGGAGATGTGTGCCACAAATGGATTTTAGAATGTACAAAAATGTACTTTAGCCTTTGTCGCGCTGATGATCCTTGAATCGCTCTCCCTTCGACCAACTTCACATAAAGAAAATTTCATTATTTTAATTGTTCATTTCCATCATCTTTTAATGTAGTGAAATCTTATTTATTGTTATATAATTGGTCTTAATCCTATTTAAAATGAAAACCACACGAGCGTTTTATTAAAATAAATTTTTTTCCAACCCATTGAGGGTAAAATGGTCATGTATTTTGACTTACAATTTGTTTTCATCGAAATCAACTCGGTGGGAAAGTAGATTGGACAAGCTTTCCAATGGTTTGAACCACAAGCGAATTGGAGTTCGGGAGTGTCTGGGTCAAGTCCGCAAAGTTGGCAAATGCTATGCACTGTTCAAGATGCGCCTCGGCGCGAAGGATTGCGACTGGGACACATTAATAACGCTCAAACTTTGCGGACTTGCCCCGGACACACCAGTACTCCAATTTGTGCGTGGGTTGAACCGTTAGAAAGCTTGTCCAATTTACTTTCTCTCCCAAGTAGTTTGGATAAAACATCAGTTGTACATCAAATTAAAGGAAGTGACCATTTTACCCTCGATGGGTTAAAATATGATTCATTTCGGTAAAATGCGTGTTTGTTTCTCATTTTAAGTTGGATCAAAACCCATTGTATATCAATAAATATAGTTTTTAAAGTACTAAAAAATGGAGGAATCCATCCGTATAAATATCTTTCATTCATGAAAACTTAATAGAAACAAGACAACAAAAAAAAAAAAAAGAAAATCAAAGAAGCGACTTTGGCTAAAACCCGTTCTACATCAATTTGGGAATCAGATTGCTCTTCTAAGAACATAGTATACTTGTAGGGGACCCTCCCCTAAAATAATTATTAATTTAATGAAAAGCGAGCCGACGGCCCACATATCAGATATTAAACTAACGAGAACAGATACTACATTTGATCTTAGCTAGAAGGCCTAGAAAGGTATATCGTCTCTGCTCTTGGGTTGCTTATTTTATAGTTGCGTTCTCTCCCCTCGTTTCTCTGCTTAGGCGATGTGAGAAACAATCTCCAGAGTAAAAAACTAGGTATTGCTGCTTTTGCACATTCTGCTTGGTTTGTGCCATCTGTTCAACTCGATTGTTTGAAGCTTCTGAGCACCTCGTGAATCCGTGTGTCCCAATAACATCGTTGTAGTAACTACTGAATTTATTGAGTTTCAGATTACTTAGGATAACCACCCCCCCCCCCCGAAAAAAAATAAATAAAAAAAAAATTTATTTAGCACTGTAGATAGTTGTAGCTCTCCTATCCTTTATTATGGGTCAAGGTTGAATGTCTCTCTACTCTCTTTTTTCGTCCTTGTATTAAACATGATGATCAAGATATTTCAATAATGAGTGCTATACCATTCCTCGGGTTAGAAGGCTGGCTAGATGTGTTCGACCATGGCTAAATACTTGCTCAAGTTCTTTCTTTCAGCAACTGTTTGGGGAAAGTCTCTGGACATACATTTGGAGCTTAACCTGCTGAATCCTTGTTGACATTAAATCATCTGTGTCGCATGGTCATGTACTACATTGATGATCAAAACCAAACACTCTTACTCGAATGGAGAGAAACTTATTATAGGATTATATGCAATAACGTTACAAAAAACTGGACTGAGGAACTTCAATTCCCTCTGAGCTCCACTCCCTCAGGTTATCTCTAACTCTCACCACATGTCTTGCCTTGTGTGAATCCAAATGATGAAACGGTTTCTGATTATTTGATAACGTGTGGAGAGGTCAATGAATCTTGTGGGCACTCTCATTGAATTAACGAACGAGTACCCTAGAACTGGAGATGTGTGCCTCAAATGGATTTTAGAATGTACAAAAATGTACTTTAGCCTCTGTCGCGCTGATGATCTTTGAATCGCTCTCCCTTCAACCAACTTCACATAAAGAAAACTTCATAATTTTAATTTCTTATTTCCATCATCTTTTAATGGTGAAAACCTTATTTATTGTTATATAATTGGTCTTAATTCGATTTAAAGTGAAAACAGTACGAGCGATTTATTAAAATAATTTTTTTTCCCGACCAATTGAGGGTAAAATGGTCATGTATTTTGACTTACAATAAATTTTCATCGAAATCAACTCGGTGGGAAAGTAGATTGGACAAGCTTTCCAACGGTTCGAACCACGAGCGAATTGGAGTTCGGGAGTGTCTGGGGCAAGTCCGCAAAGTTGGGACATGCTGTGCACTGTTCAAGATGCGCCCGGGGCGCATTGCAATACGCCTGGGGCGCGAGGGATTGCGCCTGGGGCACATTAATAATGCTCAGACTTTGCGGACTTGCCCCGGACACTCCCTTACTCCAATTTGCGCGTGGTTTGAACAATTAGAAAGCTTGTCCAATTTACATTCTATCCCAAGTAGTTTAGATTAAAAAATCAGTTGTACATCAAAGGAAGTGACCATTTTACCCTTGATGGGTTAAAATATGATTCATTTCGGTAAAATGCGTGTTTGTTTCTCATTTTAAGTTGGATCAGGACCCATTGTATATCAATAAATATAGTTTTTAAATTACTAAAAATGGAGGAATCCATCCGTGCAAATATTTGCAGATCATTCATGAAAACTTAATAGAACATGACAACTAAAAAAAATAAAATAAGTCATTTTGGTTAAAACCCGTTCTACATCGATTTGGTGATCAGATTTCTCTTCTAAGCACATATACTACACTTGTAGGGGACCCTCCCCTAAAATAATTATTAATTTAATAAAGAGTGAGCCGACAGCCCACATATCAAATAATAAACTAACGAGAACAGATACTACACTTGACTTACCTAAAAGGCCGAGAAAGGTATATATATCTTCTCTTCTCTTGGGTTGCTTTATTTATAGTTGCGTTCTCTCCTCTCGTTTCTCTTCTTAGGCGATGTGAGAAACAATCTCCAAATTAAAAAAACTGCGTCTTGCTGCTTTTGCACATTATGCTTGGTTTGTGCCATATGTTCGACTCGATTGTTTGAAGCCTCTGAGCACCTCGGGAAAGTCTCTGGATCGACATACATATGGAGCTTAACCAGCTGAATCGTTGTTGACATCAAATCAACTGTGTCACATGGTCATGTACTACGTTGATGATCAAAACCAAAGACTCTCACTCGAATGGAGAGAAACTTATTATAGGATTATACGCAATAACATTACAAAAAACTGAACTGAGGAACTTCCCTCTGAGCTCGACTCCCTCAGGTTATCTCTAACTCTCACCACATGTCTTGCCTTGTGTGAATCCTAAGGATGAAACGGTTTCTGATTATTTGATAAAGTGCGGAGAGGTCAATGAATCTTGTGGGCACTCTCATTGAATTAATGAACGAGTACTCTAGAACTGGAGATGTGTGCCTCAAATGGATTTTAGAATGTACAAAAATGTACTTTAGCCCTTGTCACGCTGATGATCTTTGAACCACTCTCCTTTCAACAAACTTTACAAAAAGAAAACTTCATTATTTTAATTGTTCATTTCCATCATCTTTTAATGTAGTGAAATCCTAATTTATTGTTATATAATTGGTCTTAATTCGATTTAAAATGAAAACAGTTTGAGCGTTTTGTTAAAATAATTTTTTTCCCGACCAATTGACGGTAAAATGGTCATGTATTTTGACTTACAGTTTATTTTCATCGAAATCAACTCGGTGGGAAAGTAGATTGGACAAGTTTTCCAACGGTTCGAACCACGAGCAAATTGGAATTTGGGAGTGTCTGGGGCAAGTCCCAAAGTTGGGACATCCTGTCCACTGTTCAAGATGCGCCCGGGGCGCATCGCAATGAGCTTGGGGCGCATTAATAATGCTCAAACTTTGCAGACTTGCTCCGGACACTCCCGTATTCCAATTTGCGCGTGGTTTGAACCGTTAGAAAGCTTGTCCAATTTACTTTCTATCCCAAGTAGTTTAGATAAAAAATTCAATTTTACATCAAAGGAAGTGACCATTTTACCCTTGATGGGTTATAATACGATTCATTTCGTTAAAATGCGTGTTTGTTTCTCATTTTTAGTTGGATCAAGACCCATTGTAAATCAATAAATATAGTTTTTAAAGTACTAAGAAATGGAGGAATCCATCCATACAAATAATTGCATTTCATTCATGAAAACTTAATGGAAACAAGACAACTAAAAAAAATCAAAGAAGCCACTTTGGCTAAAACCCGTTCTACATCGATTCGGTAATTAGATTGCTCTTCTAAGAACATATACTACACTTGTGTTGGACCCTCCCCTAAAATAATTATTAATTTCATAATGAGTGAGCCGCTGGCCTACATACCAGATATTAAACTATCAAGAACAGATACTACACTTGATCTTATCTAGAAGGCCGAGAAAGGTATATCTTCTCTTCTCTTGGGTTGCTTATTTTATAGTTGCATTATCTCCTCTTGTTTCTCTGCTTAGGCGATGTGAGAAACAATCTCCAAAGTAAAAAACTGGGTCTTGCTGCTTTTACACATTCTGCTTGGTTTGTGCCATCTGTTCGACTCTATTGTTTGAAGCTTCTGAGCACCTCGTGATTTCGTGTGTCCCAAAAACATCGTTGTAGTAACTGCTGAATTTATTGAGTGTCAGATTGCTTAGAATAACCACCACCACCTCCCCCAAAAAAAAAAATTTTATTTAGCACCGTAGATAGCTGTAGCTCTCCAAACCTTTATTTTGGGTCAAGGTTGAATGTCTCTCTACTCTCTTTTTTCTTCCTTGTATTAAAACAAGATGATCAAGATACTTCGATAATGAGTGCTATACCATTCCACGGGAGAGAAGGCCGGCCAGATGTGTTCGACCATGGCAAAATACATTCTCAAGTTCTTTCTTTCAGCAACAGTCTAAGGAAAGTCTCTAGACATACATATGGAGCTTAACCTGTTGAATTCTTGTTGACATCAAATCATCTATGTCGCATGGTCATGTACTACGTTGATGATCAAAGCCAAACACTCTCACTCGAATGGAGAGAAGCTTATTATAGGATTATACGCAATAACATTACAAAAAACTGAACTGAGGAACTTCCCTCTGAGCTCGACTCCGTTAGGTTATCTCGAACTCCCACCACATGTCTTGCCTTGTGTGAATCCAAATGATGAAACGGTTTCTGATTATTTCATAAAGTGTGCAGAGGTCAATGAATCTTGTGGGCACTCTTATTGAATTATTGAACGAGTACCCTAGAACTGGAGATGTTTGCCTCAAATGGATTTTAGAATATACGAAAATGTACTTTAGCCTTTGTCGCGCTGATGATCTTTGAATCGCTCTCCCTTCAACCGGCAACTTTACGTAAAGAAAACTTCATTATTTTAATTGTTCAATTCCATCATCTTTTAATGTAGTGAAATCCTTATTTATTTTTATATAATTGGTCTTAATCCGATTTAAAATGAAAACTGTTCGAGCGTTTTGTTAAAATAATTTTTTGCCTGACCAATTGAGGGTAAAATGGTCCTGTATTTTGACTTACAATTTATTTTCATCGAAATCAACTCGGTGGGAAGGTAGATTGGACAAGCTTTCCAACGGTTCGAACCACGAGCGAATTGGAGTTCGGGAGTGTCTGGGGCAAGTCCGCAAAGTTGGGACATGCTGTGCACTGTTCAAGATGCGCCCGGGGCGCATTGAAATGCGCCTGGGATGCATTAATAATGCTCAAACTTTGCAGACTTGCCCCGGACACTCCCGTATTCCAATTTGCCCGTGGTTTGAACCGTTAGAAAGCTTGTCAAATTTACTTTCTATCCCAAGTAGTTTAGATAAAAAAAATTAGTTGTACATCAAAGGAACTGACCATTTTACCCTTGATGGGTAATAATACGATTCTTTTCGGTAAAATGCGTGTTTGTTTCTCATTTTTAGTTGGATCAAGAACCATTATATATCAATAAATATGGTTTTTAAAGTACTAAAAAATGGAGGAATCCATCCGTGCAAATATTTACAGTACATTCACGAAAACTGAATGGAAACAAGACAACTAAAACAAATCAAAGAAGCCACTTTGGCTAAACCCGTTCTACATCGATTTGGTAATCAGATTGCTCTTCTAAGAACATATACTACACTTGTATGGGACCCTCCCCTAAAATAATTATTAATTTTATAATGAGTGAGCCGACGGCCCACATATCAGATATTAAACTATCAAGAACAGATACTACACTTGATCTTAGCTAGAAGGCCGGTAAAGGTATATCTTCTCTTCTCTGGGGTTGTTTATTTTATAGTTGCTTTCTCTCCTCTCATTTCTCTGCTTAGGTGATGTGAGAAACAATCTCCAGAGAAAAAAAACTGGGTCTTGTAGCTTTTACGCATTCTGCTTGGTTTGTGCCATCTGTTCGACTCTATTGTTTGAAGCTTTTTAGCACCTCGTGAATCCGTGTGTCCCAATAGCATCGTTGTAGTAACTGCTAAATTTATTGAGTGTCAGATTGTTTAGAATAACCACCACCACCATTCCAAAAAAAAAATATTTTTATTTAGCACTGCAGATAGCTGTAGCTCTCCAAACCTTTATTTTGGGTCAAGGATGAATGTCTCTCTACTCTCTTTTTTCTTCCTTGTATTAAAACAAGATGATCAAGATATTTCGATAATGACTGCTATACCATTCCTCGGGTGAGAAGGCTTGCTAGATGTGTTCGACCATGGCTAAATACTTTCTCAAGTTCTTTATTTGAGCAACAGTCTAGGGAAAGTCTCTAGACGTACATATGGAGCTTAACTTGCTGAATCTTTGTTGACATCAAATCATCTGTGTTGCATAGTCATGTACTACGTTGATGATCAAAACCAAACACTCTCACCCGAATGGAGAGAAACTTATTATAGGATTATACGCAATAACATTACAAAAAACTGAACTGACGAACTTCCCTTTGAGCTCGACTCCCTCAGGTTATCTCTAACTCTCACCACATGTCTTGCCTTGTGTGAATCCTAATGATGAAACGGTTTCTGATTATTTGATAAAGTGTGGAGAGGTCAATGAATCTTGTGGGCACTCTTATGGAATTAATGAACGAGTACCCTAGAACTGAAGATGTGTGCATCAAATGGATTTTAGAATGTACGACAATGTACTTTAGCCTTTGAATCGCTATCCCTTCAACCGGCAACTTTACGTAAAGAAAACTTCATTATTTTAATTGCTCAATTCCATCATCTTTTAATGTAGTGAAATCCTTATTTATTGTTATATAATTGGTCTTAATCCGATTTAAAATGAAAACGGTACGAGCGTTTTGTTAAAATAATTTTTTGCCTGACCAATTGAGGGTAAAATGGTCATGTATTTTGACTTAAAATTTATTTTTATCGAAATCAACTCAGTGGGAAAGTAGATTGGACAAGCTTTCCAACGGTTCGAACCATGAGCGAATTGGAGTTCGGGAGTGTTCAGGGCAAGTCCTCAAAGTTGGGACATGCTGTGCACTTTCAAGATGCGCCCGGGGCGCAGTGCAGTGCGCCTGGGGAGCGAAGGATTGCGCCTGGCATGTATTAATTATGCTCAAACTTTGCAAACTTGCCCTGGACACTCCCGTATTCCAATTTGCACGTGGTTTGAACCATTAGAAAGCTTGTTCAATTTACTTGCTATCGCAAGTAGTTTAGATAAAAAAATCAGTTGTACATCAAAGGAACTGACCATTTTACCCTTGATGGGTTATAATACGATTCATTTCGGTAAAATGCGTGTTTGTTTCTCATTTTTAGTTGGACCAAGACCCATTGTATATCAATAAATATAGTTTTTAAAGTACTAAAAAATGGAGGAATCCATCTGTACAAATATTTGCATTTCATTCATGAAAACTTAATGGAAACAAGACAACTAAAAAAAATCAAAGAAGCCACTTTGGCTAAAACCCGTTCGACATCGATTTGGTAATCAGATTTCTCTTCTAAAACATATACTACACTTGTATGGGACCCTCCCCTAAAATAATTATTAATTTCATAATGAGTGAGCCGACGGCCCACATATCAGATATTAAACTATTAAGAACAGTTACTACACTTGATCTTAGCTAGAAGGCCGATAAAGGTATATCTTCTCTTCTCTTGGGTTGCTTAGTTTATAGTTGCGTTCTCTCCTCTCGTTTCTCTGCTTAGGCGATGTGAGAAACAATCTCCAAAGTAAAAAAATTGGGTCTTACTGCTATTACGCATTCTGCTTGGTTTGTGCCATCTGTTCGACTTTATTGTTTGAAGCTTCTGAGCACTTCGCGAATTCGTGTGTCCCAATAACATCGTTGTAGAAACCGCTAAATTTATTGAGTGTCAGATCGCTTTGAATAACCACCACCACCCCCCCCAAAAAAAATATTTTTATTTTGCACTGTAGATAGCTGTAGCTCTCCAAACCTTTATTTTGGGTCAAGGTTGAATGTCTCTCTACTCTCTTTTTCCTTCCTTGTATTAAAACATGATGATCAAGATATTTTGATAATGAGTGCTATACCATTCCTCGGGTGAGAAGGCTGGCTAGATGTGTTCGACCATGGCTAAATACTTTCTCAAGTTCTTTCTTTCAGCAACATTCTAGGGAAAGTCTCTAGACATACATATGGAGCTTAACTTGCTGAATCCTTGTTGACATCAAATCATGTGTTTCGCATGGTCAAGTACTACGTTGATGATAAAAACCAAACACTCTCCCTCGAATGGAGAGAAACTTATTATAGGATTATACGCAATAACATTACAAAAAACTGAACTGAGGAACTTCCCTCTGAGCTCGACTCCCTCAGGTTTTCTCTAACTCCCACCACATGTCTTGCCTTGTGTCAATCCTAATGATGAAACGGTTTCTGATTGTTTGATAAAGTGTGGAGAGGTCAATGAATCTTGTGGGCAGTCTTATTGAATTAATGAACGAGTACCCTAGAACTAGAAATGTGTGCCTCAAATGGATTTTAGAAAGTACGAAAATGTACTTTAGCCATTGTCGCGCTGATGATCTTTGAATCGCTCTCCCTTCAACTTGCAACTTTACGTAAAGAAAACTTCATTATTTTAATTGTTCAATTCCATCATCTTTTAATGTAGTGACATCCTTATTTATTGCTATATAATTGGTCTTAATCCGATTTAAAATGAAAACTGTACGAGCGTTTTGTCAAAATAAGTTTTTGCCAGACCAATTGAGGGTAAAATGGTCATGTATTTTGACTTACAATTTATTTTCTTCGAAATCAACTCGGTGGGAAAGTAGATTGGACAAGCTTTCCAACGGTTCGAACCACGAGCGAATTTGAGTTCGGGAGTGTCTGGGGCAAGTCCGTAAAGTTGGGACATGCTGTGCACTGTTCAAGATGCGCCCGGGGCGCATTGAAATGCGCCTGGGTCGCGAAGGATTGCGCCTGGGGCGCATTAATAACGCTCAAACTTTGCGGACTTGCCCCAGGCACTCCCGCACTCCAATTTCCGCGTGGTTTGAACCTTTAGAACGCTTGTCCAATTTACTTTCTATCCCAAGTAGTTTAGATAAAAAAATCCGTTGTACATCAAAGGAAGTGACCATTTTACCCTTCACGGGTTATAATACGATTCATTTCGGTAAAATGCTTGTTTGTTTCTCATTTTCAGTTTGATCAAGACCCATTGTGTATCAATAAATATAGTTTTTAAAGTACTAAAAAATGGAGGAATCCATCTGTACAAATATTTGCATTTCATTCATGAAAACTTAATGGAAACATGACAACTAAAAAAAATCAAAGAAGCCACTTTGGCTAAAACCCGCTCTACATCGATTTGGTAATCAGATTGCTCTTCTAAGAACATATACTACACTTGTATGGGACCCTCCCCTCAAATAATTATTAATTTCATAATGAGTGAGCCGACGGCCCACATATCAGATATTAAACTATTAAGAACAGTTACTACACTTGATCTTAGCTAGAAGGCCGATAAAGGTATATCTTCTCTTCTCTTGGGTTGCTTAGTTTATAGTTGCGTTCTCTCCTCTCGTTCTTCTGCTTAGGCGATGTGAGAAACAATCTCCAAAGTAAAAAAACTGGGTCTTGCTGCTTTTACGCATTCTGCTTGGTTTGTGCCATCCGTTCGACTCTATTGTTTGAAGCTTCTCAGCACCTCGTGAAATCCGTGTGTCCCAATAACATTGTTGTAGTAACTGCTAAATTTATTGAGTGTCAGATTGCTTAGAAAAACATCTGTACTTTAGCCTTTGTCGCGCTGATGATCTTTGAATCGCTCTACCTTCAACTTGCAACTTTGCGTAAAGAAAACATCATTATTTTAATTGTTCAATTCCATCATCTTTTAATGTAGTGAAATCCTCATTTATTGTTATATAATTGGTCTTAATCCGACTTGAAATGAAAACTTTACGAGCGTTTTGTTGAAATAATTTTTTGCCTGACCAATTGAGGGTAAAGTGGTCATGTATTTGGACTTACAATTTATTTTCTTCGAAATCAACTCGGTGGGAAAGTAGATTGGACAAGCTTTCCAACGGTTCGAACCACGAGCAAATTGGAGTTCGGGTGTGTTAGGGGCAAGTCCGCAAAGTTGGGACATGCTTTGCACTGTACAAGATGCGCCTGGGGCGCGAACGATTGCGCCTGGGCGCATTTCAAACTTTGCAGATTTGCCCCGGACACTCCCGCACTCCAATTTCCGCGTGGTTTGAACCGTTAGAACGCTTGTCCAATGTACTTTCTATCCCAAGTAGTTTACATAAAAAAATCAGTTGTACTTCAAATGAAGTGACCATTTTACCCTTGATGGGTTATAATACGATTCATTTCGGTAAAATGCTTGTTTATTTCTCATTTTTAGTTGGATAAAGACCCATTGTGTATCAATAAATATAGTTTTTAAAGTACAAAAAAATGGAGGGATCCATCCGTACAAATTTTTGCATTTCATTCATGAAAATTTAATGGAAACAAGACAACTAAGAAAAATCAAAGAAGCCACTTTGGCTAAAACCCGCTCTACATCGATTTGGTAATCAAATTGCTCTTCTAAGAACATATACTACACTTGTATGGGACCCTCCCCTAAAATAATTATTAATTTCATAATGAGTGAGCCGACGGCCCACATATCAGATATTAAACTATCAAGAACAGATACTACGCTTGATCTTAGCTAGAAGGCCGATAAAGGTGTATCTTCTGTTCTCTTGGGTTGCTTATTTTATAGTTGCGTTCTCTCCTCTTGTTTCTCTGCTTAGGCGATGTGAGAAACAATCTGCAAAGTAAAAAAAACTGGGTCTTGCTGCTTTTACGCATTCTGCTTGGTTTGTGCCATCCGTTCGACTCTATTGTTTGAAGCTTATCAGCACCTCGTGAAATCCGTGTGTCCCAATAACATCGTTGTAGTAACTTCTAAATTTATTGAGTGTCAGATTGCTTAGAAAAACATCTGTACTTTAGCCTTTCTGGCGCTGATGATCTTTGAATCGCTCTACCTTCAACTTGCAACTTTACGTAAAGAAAACATCATTATTTTAATTGTTCAATTCCATCATTTTTTAATTTAGTGAAATCATCATTTATTGTTATATAATTGGTCTTGATCCGATTTGAAATGAAAACTTTACGAGCGTTTTGTTGAAATAATTTTTTGCCTGACCAATTGAGGGTAAAATGGTCATGTATTTTGACTTACAATTTATTTTCTTCGAAATCAACACGGTGGGAAAGTAGATTGGACAAGCTTTCCAACGGTTCGAACCACTAGCGAATTGGAGTTTGAGAGTTTCTTGGGCAAGTTCGCAAAGTTGGGACATGCTGTGCACTGTTCAAGATGCGCCCGGGGCGCATTGCAATGCGCATGGGTCGTGAAGGATTGCGCCTGGGGAGCATTAATAGTTGCGGACTTGCCCCGGACACTCCCGTACTCCAATTTTCGCGTGGTTTAAACCGTTAGAACGCTTGTCCAATTTACTTTCTATCCCAAGTTGTTTACGTAAAAAAATCAGTTGTACATCAAAGGAAGTGACCATTTTACCATTGACGGGTTATAATACGATTCATTTCGGTAAAATGCTTGTTTGCTTCTCATTTTTAGTTGGATCAAGACCCATTGTATATCAATAAATAAAGTTTTTAAAGTACTAAAACATGGAGGGATCCATCCGTACAAATATTTGCTTTATATTTATGAAAACTTAATTGAAACAAGACAACTAAAAAAAATCAAAGAAGCCACTTTGGCTAAAACCCGCTCTACATCGATTTGGTAATCAGATTGCGCTTCTAAGAACATATACTACACTTGTATGGGACCCTCCCCTAAAATAATTATTAATTTCATAATGAGTGAGCCGACGGTCCACATATCAAATATTAAACTATCAATAACATATACTACACTTGATCTTAGCTAGAAGGCCGATAAAGGTGTATCTTCTCTTCTCCTGGGTTGCTTATTTTATAGTTGCGTTCTTTCCTCTTGTTTTTCTGCTTAGGCGATGTGAGAAACAATCTTCAAAGTATAAAAACTGGGTCTTGCTGCTTTACGCATTCTGCTTGGTTTGTGCCATCCGTTCGACTCTATTGTTTGAAGCTTCTAAGCACCTCGTGAAATCTGTGTGTCCCAATAACATCGTTATATTAACTGCTAAATTTATTGAGTGTCAGATTGCTTAGAAAAACATATGTACTTTAGCCTTTGTCGCGCTGATGATCTTTGAATCGCTCTACCTTCAACTTCCAACATTACGTAAAGAAAACTTCATTATTTTAATTGTTCAATTCCATCATCTTTTAATGTAGTGAAATTATCATTTATTGTTATATAATTGGTCTTAATCCGATTTGAAATGAAAACATTACGTGCGTTTTGTTGAAATAATTTTTTGCCTGACCAATTGTGGGTAAAATGGTCATGTATGTTGACTTTCAATTTATTTTCTTCGAAATCAACTCGGGGGGAAAGTAGATTGGACAAGCTTTCCAACGGTTTGAACCACGAGCGAATTGGAGTTCGGGAGTGTCTAGGGCAAGTCCGCAAAGTTGGGACATGCTGTGCACTGTTCAAGATGCGCCCGGGGCGCATTGAAATGCGCCTGGGTCGCGAAGGATTGCGCCTGGGGCGCATTAATAGTGCTCAAACTTTGCGGACTTGCCCCAGACACTCCCGTACTCCAATTTCCGCGTGGTTTGAACCGTTAGAACGCTTGTCCAATTTACGTTCTATACGAAGTAGTTTACGAAAAAAAATCAGTTGTACATCAAAGGAAGTGAC
>BPLS01016134.1:0-12431 GCA_019656275.1 Rhododendron kiyosumense | reverse complement strand
AACAGATCACGGTTTGGAGTTGGAATAAAATAAGGTTTAGAAGTTGGTTTTATAGTTTCGGTTGGGTACTAAGAATTAGCAACCTAAATTGGAGATTGGGTAGTTTATTGATACATTGTTCCCTAGCTAGTTTTATGGTCAGCGTAATTTGCAGATTAGATGATCAGTTCGTATTATTCTTTTGTTCAGGTTAACTTCATTTCGCATTGTTCAGTATATTACCTTTGGACCCAGGTGAGTGGTTAAGCATGTTACGTATTTGTAAATTTCCCCGTATCCCTTAAATTATTGTTTTAGAAAATTAATGATTGAGATTGGGAACATGTATTTGTTTTATTCGGTTCTTGAAATTGGCATGCGGATTGGTAAAACCATTTGTTGATCGAATAATCTTTTGGTGAGAACTTTGTGGATATTGATGGGAACATATTTTGGAAGTCCAGGGAGATTAATCCTCTGTGTGCGGGTGACTCTGGCCATTAGGGAAGAATCCGGATTAGGCCGGTGACCCTAATGCTCAACGGTTGTTATTGACCGGATCGTTCTTAGGGGAAAGTTCCACGGGCTGCCTACTCGTGGTGACTCTATGATTCGATATTGGATCCAATTTTGAGATATTTATTCACTGGCATTTGGTACTATTGATTTTGGTTGTGGTTCCCCATTTGTTGTTGGAGATTGGATTGAGAATACCATTAAGATTTATCGGATGAATCGTTAATTGGATTAATGGATTATTTTGTTGTTCACCGCATATGCCAAATTTATATTGACATGGTAAATTATTTTAATCCCCGTTTCAGAACTTTATTCTAATATACATGCTTTGCTACTCACTGAGCTCGTCAGCTGACGGATTTATTCCAACTTCTTTTTCAGGCAAGTTGGGCAGTTAGGAGGACTCTGGCAGCATCTCAGGGATTTAGTTGTTGACCTCCTTAGGGTGTCTCATTCTAGCTTAGTATTTTAT
Source organism: Rhododendron kiyosumense (assembly GCA_019656275.1). Lineage (NCBI taxonomy): Eukaryota > Viridiplantae > Streptophyta > Magnoliopsida > Ericales > Ericaceae > Rhododendron > Rhododendron kiyosumense. Next base: position 11,461 of record BPLS01016134.1, on the reverse strand, counting down.
TTCATCGCTTCCGCATTGAAACATTTTGTCAGACATCTGGATTCTTTTATTACTGTTGGAACGTTGGATTTTATTTGGTTCATGGGATGTTTGTGCCCCATTCTTTTTATGGAATTTATTAGTTGGGGATGTTCTGAATAAATAAAAATGGTTGATTGATTGGTGGATCCTTGCTTGGGAGTTTTTATAAAAATTTCTTTTTAGGCTACATGTTCTACGGGCTTTGGTCTTGTGGTTCATGGCCGGTCACTTCTCATTTTGGGGCGTGACAGTTAATCTTTTTTGTTTCTCTATACTTTTCCCTCGTTCACTACTTTCCCCTCTTTTCCAAACCCAGCAGGGGAGAGAGAGGGAGAGACCCAGTGGTGGAGAAATCAATCTTCCCCAAATCGAGCTGCCCTAAATCAAGCGTCCCTGAGGTATCCTCGAAATCTCGTTGCTGTCGATTGCTTGCTTTATCCTCGCATATACACGTGCACACACAAGATATATGCACAGTGTGTAATAAGATCTCCTGTATAGGGTGTCGGCGAATGCCTCCGATGGGCTTTCCTTTGGGCTCCCAACGGACCTACCAATTGGGGCTCGGGGTCGGAGTTCATGCCGATGATGATGACGAGCGGGATGAAGCCGTAGTGGGTAAACCTTGGCTTTCTTCATGATCCAGTTTGTCCATTCCTTGACGGACTTGGCCAGCGATCGGTCCTCCGACGGCCTCGAGGAGCCCTTCATCGCCTTGCCTTTCGTCGTCAGTGTAATCACCTTAGACGCCATAGAATTGATTCGAGTCAGCTCGAGCGCTTGGTTTTTTTTTTTTTTTGTGTATAGAAAAACGAGGGTTTGGTGGTGGTGGAGATTAATAGGAGAACTCTCAGGATCTAAGGCCTTGTTTGGTTCTTCTTAAATTGTTTAGGCCTAGTTTCCCAAAAAAATTAAAAAAATCCTTTTTTTTTGTCATCGTTAAGCTTTTTTCCCCCATGCGTTAAAATTTCAGTCTTTAGCTCTATCTCCCTCTGCCAGCTTGTGTGGGTGTGTGTTGACCTTTTTCAAAATGCAGATTGATGATCTCAATCATTGCCCTTTTGCTGAGGTGATTAATCTTTATTAAGGTATTGTCTCATCTATATGACTTTCTGGAGGATTATATTTTAATGTGCTTGCTTAATATAAGAGAAGCAAAAAGCAACATAAAATTGTAACCTAGAAATAAATTAAACAGGTACGTGCTCACCGTCAGGTAGCCCGAGACTTGACACATTAAAGTGGTCCCTGTACTCTCATTTGTTTCTTTGAAGTTTGAAATACCTGTATTTTTTGTATAGTTGATTGAAATAGCTGTATGTGGCTGTTTTTTTGGCATTTCAAGGGTTGTACCTTGCTATCCTTTTGTGTTCCTTAAGTTTTTTGTTGTGATGCTGAAATTGAAGTTGTAATTGCTAGAATTGAAGTTAAGAGGTTGAAATTAGTTCTATTAAGTGCTAAATTTGCTGTAGTTGTAGTATAGATGCAAGAATTTGGTTGTTGAATTCTAGAAAGAGAAATGCTACGTGCAAAGAAAATAGACAAAGAAAAGACCCTTAAAGTGTACATGAACGGCCCAGATTCACTGTGCAGTGAATCTGGGCCGTTTATGTACACTTTAAGGGTTTTTTTTTTACCAATTTTCTTTGTACCTAGCACTCCTCTTCTGGAAATAACCTACAAGAGTTGAAATTATGTGTTAAAGTGCAGGAATTGAGTGTAATATGCTGGAAACAAATTATATTTGTTGAAAACATGTACTCAAGTGCTGGAATTTAATTTGGTGCTGTACATAGATCCCTAATACCGCACAAGTTCTGGATTTATTTTCTGGTTTTGATTGTTGCCCTTACCCTTTCCGTGTGTGCTTAAATTAGAACCTAGGATATTGTTTCCAGAACTTGTGCTTGTTGTATGTTCTGGGTCTGTTGTAGACGTGTTTGGATTGTTCTAGATTCAGAACATCTCACACCTGAAAGCCTACTTGGTAGCTTCTGTATCATTAGTTCAGAAACATATGGGTTTAAAATTAAGACTGGTGTTGCTCTGTTTATAGAGAAGTTTATGGAGTAGTGGTGTTACTCTTCAATTTTTTTAGGTACAATTGACTGCCTTTTTCGTGTTTGATAGAATGCTTCACTCATCCTTAATGTACGAATTCATTTGGCAGGTTTAAGGTTTTGACAATTGTTCGGATCTCGCACCGCTCAGTTCTCACTAGGTATGATTTTCTCTCTGCTTTATCTATGGTTTATGTGATATGGTTTTTCAACCTCCTTAGAATTCATACACAAACTACAATATCTGATATGGGTTTCTTTAATCCTTCTATAATCGATAGAGAAAGAAAAGGGAAAATGCATGATTTCAATTGGAGATTTGGGGGTTAATTCAAGTGGGTTTGGTGTGGTTTAGGTCATGCGTTAATTTTTTGTGCCTAATTTGTATGCGCGCTCAAGGATCCATTTATCATCTAACTAGCTGTAATTGAGTTGGGTGGTTCATGTGTTCATACAATAACATACTAGATTCTAACCTTGCGAGCAGGTTTATTCATGCATGTTAGTTTTGTTGTATCACCACCTGCCTATTAATGATAATGATTCTTTTCTTATAAATAATGCATATTTTCAAAATGTGAGGGGCAGCTGTTATCCAAGATAGATTTCAGGAGTATATTATAAGCTTCGGAATGTGAATTAGAGGGATGTCTTATTAGAAGTTCAAGGAGGATTTCTTAAAGTCCCTGAATTATATAGTTGATGAGTGGAGCTCTTTTCATTTGTGGATAATTGAGCCAAGCCCTTGAACCCCTATACTAATGCACATAAGATCAAGTTTGAAGCAGAGGATACCATTCAAAGAGTGAGAGTACAAAAACAAAAGAGGAAAAGATATAGTTACTACTTAGCTCACAGAAAATGATCTACGTTACAAAGGAGAGTATGTACAAGCCTTGGTACAGAGTTAGGCGTTAAGAATAGAAAAAGATTCTAGGAATCATGGAAATACTGAGAGTTCGAGTTATGCGATGACCATAGTTTTAACAATGTCGCTACGTTTCAAGTGAAAGTTCATGTTAGGCAGGACCAATACACCAGTCGGTCTCTCGAGAGTTGCATTTTTTTCTTACCTGATATGTGTTTGTGCGTGTCCCATGTATATTCTCATCCTCTACTGCTCTCATAGGCGGGAAATTAGAAGTTCAACTTTCTTTTTTTCCCACAAATTTAGTTCTTTCTGATCCAGTTGAGGAAATTCTAGTAGAGCTGTTTTCTAGCTGCATTATCTGAGTTGTAAGCTAAACTAATGTTATACATTGCGCGGCTCTAATGTTAGAGTTATTTCTTTCTTAATTGAGTCCATGCCCAACTATTTGTTAGTAATTCCCCGTCGAGGGAGGGAGTGAGGGAGACTTGATTGTTTATAGGTTCCGTCACAATGGAGGAGTGGTGGTGGGAATGGTAGCGAGAGTAGAGGTGATAATGGTGGAGTGCTCTATCAAATGCGAGAGCAGTGCTTCTCATTCATACTTGTATCTTTAGTGTAAGATGTACAGCCACCTCTCCAATACATGAACATAGTGGCTCTTTACCGAGAGAGTGCAGCCCCCAATTGGCACCCCTTAGTTTGAAATTTGTCTTCAGTCCTTTGATCTATCCCTTCCCCTTCACTCTATAGATTCTATTCCTAAAATACTCACTTATAACCTCCATTCCACCAAATAAATATCAGCTCTTTTACTTTTATTCCCTACTTGAACAATGTTAAAAACTGCACCTCTGTAGCATTAGATTCAACATATAAAATCTAATGCTAGTATAACACATGTGCTATACTCTATAAGCTTTGCACAATAAGCAGGTAGAGCAAACAGAAATTGCTATGGCCTTTTGTTTGTAGTGTTCAGGGCTGGTCCTAACTTCTCAGAGGCCTAAAAGCAATTTTTTGTTGTTGGACTATTATAAGGGGTATCAAAGTAGGAGGGCCCCTTAAAATATGTAGATGGTCGGAGGCCTAAAGACCCAAGCCGCCTCCGGTAGTGTTTACAAGGAAGTTAAAACTCCCAAGAAACCTAAAGCTAAATTCTGCTATATCAAACAGATGTTGGAAATTGTGCTTTGAAAAAAACTTACGGTTATTAGCTTTCTGCTGTTGTTCTGAATCCCACAAAATATGTAATGTGTAAATCGATACCAACACCATATAATGTGGATAAATGACAAGGTATTGACATCGTTCTTTAGTTTGAGTACATGGATACAATAAGTCATGTTATAGGCATGTGCTTCTCAATAAATCTGAAGCTATTTTAGCAAAAATTCACTCAACGAGTTCATTCCCTAGTTGCTGAGGATACACTTAATGATAGAGCAGATAGAAGCCAGACCTTATGGGGACTTTACAGATTTTCCCATTGAATGCTGTTGGGTTTGAAGATGGTTTGAGTAACCAAGCAGACTGATTATACCTTCTAAGGTTTTCAGTAGGGTTAAGGCGAGTTTCTCCTTATAAATCTTTATGTGGCTTACCCGTATTACTGCTACCTCTGCCAAATCATCTTGTTGAATGAATGTGTAGAAATGGTGTGGATAATTGTAAGTACTGGTATCGGAAACCAAGCTAAGTGTAATTTAACAATTCGATAGTGCTGGCATTGAATAGTTTCTGATGTTTGCATTTAAATGATCACTTTTCTGTTGCAATTCCACTAGTCAAGTTTTCTGGTTTGCATGAATTCCCGTGGTCTTTGTTGTATAGTTTTCAGGTTGAATTTTCCGTGCTCACTAGGTGATGTTAGTTTCGTGTAATTGTTTTGTTGCTCAAGCGTAAATGGTTTATATTACTAGCCGTTAATCTATCATAGATGTGTTGGGAATGTGGAATTTCAGTTCTGCCCTTACATTGGTGGAGAGTATAGTTTTTTGTTGGGTTTGCTGTCCAAAATATTGGATTGCGTTAGGTTATGGATCAAGTAGGATGGGATATGGATAGTTCGAGGACGAAATAGGTGAGTTTGATAGTTCAAGGGTGAAGTAGAAAAATAAGTGATAGTTTGGGGGATGGTTTCATAAAAAACTATAAATATTAAATATAGATTGTTCTTTTTTTTTTTTGGTTTTTTTTACAGGGACAGCGTTTTAATGGAGTATCATGCAGGATGTTGATTATTGACTATGAAGATCAAAGTTGGATTTTGGTTGTGGACGTGCTTGGATTTTTTTTGATTATCCGTTTGTTCAAGTTGAGTGTCCACGAGGTTTGGATATATTTTGTTACTGAGCTTGGATTTTTTATTTTTATTTTCCCATCGTGGTGGATGTGTTGTTATTTTGCACTCTAAGAATTTGAATACAAGTTTTTTAACTATTTGGTGGATACCTCTATTATGAAAGTTTGTATTTATTTGTTGGAATTTTTATTTTGTATTAATTGCATTAGGTTGGCAATTTTGTGGATTTAATGATTGTTGGCTGAAATTTACAGGGAATACGGGAATAATAATGTGGAAAATTTTTTTAGAATATTTTGGAATGACAAATTGGTATGAAACATTTTCCGACTAAAGTTTAGTTGCCAATAAGCCATTTGTATATACTTTTGCCTACTAAATAATTAGTCGGTGATAGTAAAAATACATCTCCTGACTAAAGTTTAGTCGCCAATAGGTCATAAATTAATTAATTCGAAAAGACATTTACAGACTAAACTATTAGTCAGTAATAATTAAAACACATTCCCCGACTAAACAATTAGTCGGCTAATCGGTTAAAGATTCCCCGACTAAACCATTAGTTGGCAACTATGGTACAAATCTCAGACTAAAATATTAGTCGGCCAAATAATAGAACATTTGCCAACTAAACTTTTAGTCGGCCAATAGGTTAATCTTTGCCGACTAAATACATGTAACGACTAAAGTATTGGTCGGACTATGTTAGTCGGTAAACATATATACTTTCGCCGACTAAACCTTTTTTAGTCGGCAAAAACCTTTGCCGACCTCGTTCCATCGACTAACGTGCCGACCAAAATATTTAGTCGGGAAATGTTTTTGCCGACTAAAAAGCCTACAATTGCCGACTAAAGGGTTAGTCGGGAATGGTGTTTTTTCTTGTAGTGCCGTGAAGGTTTGTCGACTATCCTCAGTACCGACTTGTCTTCGTCTGGGAGGTTGTTACTGGCTGATGATCAAAGAATCGTCATATTAGTTTGTGAGGTTATGAATTTTAAGACTTGTGTATCTAGACCCTCTTGGTTATTGTCTCCGTCATGGAATTGATAACCTTTTTTGATGTATGCTTATTTCTATCAATAAAATCTCCTAATATTTTGAACCAAAAAAAAGAAGAAGAAGGGTATGGCCATAACTCAAATTGCGAAAGAGTTTATCACGCGACTTAATCATGTCGCCATTTCGTACAAAAAAACAGTTGTGGACGCAATTTAACAAAATTTAATTATTGTCAATTAGTACTATAACATGATTAATTAATATTTGCTACTCTATGATCAGGTGGTGGACAGTACGATTCTTGTTAATGTTTATCTGCTAGTGATAGATTAGAGGCACATCACATGTTCATGTCACAGTCCTTTTTTCTTTCTTTCTTTTTTCTTTTGTTTATTGATTGCTAATTTCAGAAATCCTGGAATATAACGAGGCTTCTGTTCCTTGGAAGTTTGGAGGAAATTTCATCAAACACATTTAATTATTTTCTTTTTTTTCAACTCAAAATCGGTGGTTTCCTCAGTTAAAACCTCCCCACCATATTGTGCTCAATTTTCTTTTCTTCTGTTTTCCATTGCCAAGAACCCTAGCCTATAGTGCATGCAATAAATTAAGTAGAGCAGTTTTCTTCCATGTCTAGGAGTTGCACCATTCTTTGCTCTCTTTGATACCATATTATCTTCCTATGCTATTCTAGACAATTTGACATCACCGCGTGCCCTGCACTGATCGTATAACGTGAAAATATTTTCAAGATTTTTGAGTTGTGCCCTTAAGCAGCATTCAGGCATATCAAAACGTGCACGAAATGACGTGAATATGATTTCAGAACGACTACTTGTCTCTTCCATCGACACATCCACGATCGAAGGACGTGTATGCACGTAACTTGATCTTAGCTAGCTAGCAGAGTCCCTACCCGATTATTCAACATAAACATTCACATATATACCAACATTAATTATGTGCAAGCACATAAAATGAAGTTTCATACATCTCTTTTATTTTGGTTCTCTCTAGCTATTAATTCCTATCAGCACCATTACTTCATATACCAATTACATAAAATGGAATCCACACAATAGAGCTGTCTAAGCTTTTAATTCACAGAGGAAGGCATTCTACATGAACTGGCCACATTAATAGCTCGTGACTTCCGTACCTAGGCTAATATCTTAATGAAAAAGGACATTGTTTACAAGGCATTTTATAGAATAGTTCTATGGGTACGGACCAAGTATGCAACGATAGTGTATAAATTGGTGTGTGGCCTACTCCGAATCCGATTCAAAAGATCAGAGTACTATTCGTTAATGTTAAAATATTTTTTTCGAGTGGGTAAAATTAAAACAGCTCAATCGGACAAGTGTTCGTACTTAATCCAATGTACTAATTTTTTTCATTCAGCATACTATATTTTGAATGAAAGATTAGTACGTTGGATCAAGCACTTGCAATTATCCGATTAAGTTGATTTTCATACAAGATCCTCTAGGGCTCTCGAAAAGATGTTTTAAAGTTAACGAATGGTTCGAACATTTGTGTGGGACCCCGAAGCAGGCTCTGCGTGCCGATCTGTGTACCATGGGTGCAACTATGTCATTAACCTGAGAGTTGATTGATATTGTACGAATTTTGAACTTTTTGGCCACCTGTGATTTGATGAATGGGATACCTCTTTTCACCTTATACTGATCACAAAGTAAAATATTGCATTCCATCCTAATCAAAGTAGTAGAACCGGAGACCCTGTAGTGCAAGGGTGCACTACAGTAGATAACATTATTAGCATTCTTACTCTTGAGTTTATTGAAATTGGAGTAGATGAGGATGTTGGCTTGGGAGGATGGGCAGAAGGGTAATGGGGGGCTTTGAATCTGTGGATGTTTGTTGGGGATGAAGAGGCAAGTTCCATGGGGGTGAGGTCTAGGAAGCATCCAGAGAGAGAAAGAGAGAGCGCGCGCATGGCGTAGCTAGCCCATGGTTAGTTCTGTTAGTTGGTAGGTTTGCTTCTCCCACAAATGACCACAATTCGATTTTTGGAGTCAGACTGCAAAAAAATAATTTTTTTATGAATTCTCTAATCTCAGCATGAATGGTCTGCCTTTGACTGGATCGGGAGGAAATTTGTTGTGGTGCGCATAAACTAGCCGAAACACCCTTGACCGTCAGAGAGAGAGAGAGAGAGAGGTTCATGGAATGTACCACCATATCCGTATAGTTGTGTGGCCTACATAATGCCTGGTTTGTTGTTGTTGTGTAGACAAACAAGATAATCTTGAAAAGAAAAAACCAATTCGTTGACTCAAAATGCATGCCAAGGACAAAATCCTCTATGAGGTACACAAGATTGTCACAATAATAAACTAAGAAATAATAATACACCAATTAATGATGTGTGCAGCACAGCTTGCTTATGTTAGGAGCTTCAATTTCTCAAGGAAAAAACAGAAGATAAAATGAAAAAAATAAAATAAAAATTGGAACTAGTTATAGTACCTATATGGATTTGCCACAGTAATAAAATTAAACTTCTTGACAGTCAATTCATTTTCTGAAAGAAGGAACGTGCACTCTTTTATAAACCCCACCATACTATTTAAAATTGTGGGGCATTTTGTACTTACAGTCTCTGCAATAAGCAAGTGAACGATCCATAAAGCAATTGCATTTTGTATTTGCAGTCTCTATGATATGCAAGTGAACAATTCATCGAGCCAGTTTCGCCTTAACTCCCAAAATAGGAAGATCATACACATCCAACATTACCATTTATTCGCTAATACAGGGGTATGGTTCGAAATCTTTTAACTTGCAATGAAGCTGATGCTAAATTTTTGTCCATTATCCACAATTATAGTACACATCCAAGAAAATATTGTTGACTAAAGCCAGAGTAATTATTCAATACTCCTAGAGTACTATGTGTTATTTATACAAGGTACTTCCAACCAATCATGCCCGACAAATTTTTTAGAACATCAACAATCACTTTTGTTGGGTTGTTGATAGACAATGGGTGACCTATATAGTGTGTTAGCGTTAACTCACTAATAGAAGGTACCACATGGATGATGCCCCATGAATCATGATACTCAAAAACTGAAAAACAGCACCTAATAGTTGGTCCTCAGCCATGGTTTTAGAGGATCGATGCTAGTTTTGTATCCTCCTGGCAAAGTGCCACCTTTTCAGCCATGGGATTCATGCCCCAGCCCAATTGCATTTATTGTTGGTGGTGGCATACCTTTGTTGATTGCTCCAAGTGCTATTAGCCCCAGGTGAGATGGCTCAGATTCGAGTTAGGCGAATCAACCGCTTGGGCAAAGGAAAACAAACGAAAAATTAACGAAGGATACGGTTGGTCACCTACTACCTCTCACAAACATACTCCGCCGTGAGTGAGAGCCTTACAATTGGAAATGAACAGTCTAATTCGCACCACTAATTGATGAAGTTTTGTCCTACAACACAATCTATCAGGTAATTTTCACAAGTTATAAGCACTTCTCGAATATGGAAATTAAGATTGTTAAACAGGAAATCGGTCAAGAAAGCTGAAAAACGTTGAGTTATTCATAATTCACGAAGACACAACATGAATACGAGCTAAATCACGGAGGCAATCATGATTCACAGTGCTTCAGGAGTACATTATTGCAACAATTGTTCTGAACAAAGTGAGGAACGAAGAGTCATCAAACATACATGATACAACCACCAAATTTGAAGAGACAGGAAGATGATACAAAAATGTTGAGTGGAAACTAGTGATCATATAGACAGAACTCAATCGAATTTGCTGTCGTGCGAGCCTCCTGCAAATCTTGGTTTTCATCTTCCTTGTGACAGATAACTAAAGGGAAACAGCTCCCTCAAAGGAACTCAAAGATTTGATTACAGAGACATATACCTTAATTCCCTCCAAATACACAGTGTCCTTCAAGAACTGCGAGAAAAACACAAACTTGAAAGTTAAATGATCAATAGTAGCTGTGGATGAAGAAAACAAAATAATATCACGGGCACTAATTTACCACCTCATTATGATCATGAAGTAAAATAGGGGTGTTCTTCATTGGGGAGAAACCAAGAGTTGGAATCCCCATCTGCCTTGTGAACCGTGCATCAGTTGTTGAAGCCAGGATTTCGGGGTTCGATAATTTTCCGCCAGCTGCTTCAACCGCTTGCTTGAAAATGGGCCACCAAGGGTTGGAATTGTCAGTGGCTGTCATTAAGGGGCGCCCCAAATAGTCTCTTAGAGGTCCTTTATCAGTTATCTGGCACGATACAAACAGAAGTCTAGTGTCAGTTAGTCAACAAGAAAACAGGAACCCAGACTACAGTAGACTGGGGAAGGAACAAATAAAAAAGATAAGGCAAGCATTCCAAAATTCAACTCCAACTTGATGAGGTTCATTTGGAAAAAACCCCACCATGGCAACATCAATTATTCTATTATACAAAACATCAACAGGGTTAGAAGAACCAACATATATGAATGATTTTCCTTCGAAAATGCTAATGTCAATCCAATAACCAAATATTGACGTTGAAACAAATTGATGGGGCAAGTTAGATACAGATTCTATCCTCTTTAGGTGCCAATCTAATGAGGAAATTATTTTTCGCTCTATCCAACTCAAGGACAAAGTTATGACCTACTTTCCAAGCAATAACAATGATAGGAGAAGAGGAAAGCGAAAAAAGGTTTTCTTTCTCCCAAAAGAAATGAACTTTGGAGGTCCCTCAATATGTAAATAGTAATCTCTCCAACCTCAAGGTGTTTCACTCAACTGTGCCGAGGGAAAAAAACTGAAATCTACAGCATGCAAATTTCCATGTCTCCTAATATGTGAAAAGCTGGACGAAACGGAAGTCTTCTCATCCTAGTCTTACTCCTAGTAAGCTATGAAGCACGTATACTCTATTTTGGTCTCCATATCACGTATCGTACGTATATCGGATACGGATACACTCGGATATACTCCGGATACGTATCCGATACGTTTTTTTTTAAAGTATCCTGTTTTTAATTTTTTTTTGGTATCCCGATACATTTCAGATACGCTCGAATGCGTGTTGGATACGCGTGGGGGTAAATATGTTATTGCTTAAAACATAAAGCTGGAACAAAAAGGCAGAAAAGAAGGTGATATCCTCTCTCTCTCTCTCTCTCTCTCTCTCTCTCTCTCTCTCTCTCTCTCT
>BPLS01016132.1:0-12121 GCA_019656275.1 Rhododendron kiyosumense | reverse complement strand
TCTCTCCGCGACGCTTTGAAATCATTGGTTTCCAGTTTCCGGGTTGTTGCTCTGGTCGTTGATCTTTTTGGCACCGACGCGTTTGACGTAGCGGCTGAGTTCAACGTCTCTCCATATATGTTCTACCCGTCCACTGCCATGGCTTTGTCGTTGTTCCTTTATTTGCCAAAGCTTGACGAGTCCGTGTCTTGCGAGTATAGAGATTTACCCGAGCCAGTACGCATCCCGGGTTGCATACCGGTTCACGGGAAGGAATTGTTAGACCCGGTTCAAGACAGGAAGAATGATGCATACAAATGGGTCCTTCACCACGCAAAACGGTATGGATTGGCCGAGGGTATTATGGTCAATAGCTTTACGGAATTGGAAGGTGGAGCCATAAAGTCTTTGCAAGAGGAAGAACCCAGTAAGCCGCCCGTTTACCCGATCGGGCCACTCGTACGGCTGGGCGGGACTGATGACGGGTCGGAGAGTTTGAGATGGTTGGATGACCAGCCACGTGGCTCCGTCCTGTTTGTCTCCTTCGGCAGCGGTGGGACCCTCTCATATGATCAGCTTAATGAGTTAGCCTTGGGTTTGGAAATGAGTGATCAGAGATTCTTGTGGGTTGTTAGAAGTCCAAATGATAAGGCAGCCAATGCCTCATACTTCAGTGTCAATAGCCAAAATGACCCTTTTGCCTTCTTACCAAATGGGTTTTTGGATAGGACCAAGGGGTTTGGTCTAGTGGTGCCATTATGGGCACCACAGGATCAAATTCTTAGTCACAACTCGATCGGTGGGTTTCTCACTCACTGTGGTTGGAACTCAACACTTGAGAGCGTGGTCAATGGCGTTCCTTTAATCGCTTGGCCTCTTCACGCGGAGCAAAAGATGAACGCCGTGATGTTAATCGAGGATCTAAAAGTAGCATTGAGGCCAAAGGTAGGTGAAAACGGAATAATTGGACGAGCTGAGATTGCCAAAGCCGTGAAGGGTTTGATTGAAGGAGAAGAAGGGAAACAAATTTGCAATCGAATGAGAGGCCTAAAGGATGCTGCTGCAAAGGTGCTTGGCGAAGATGGGGATTCGACAAAGTCTCTCGCTGAGTTGGCTCAAAAATGGAAGACTAAGATTATTAATTAGTTTAGTGTTCCTCTACTATATATGGTCACCCACCGCCCCCTCTTTTTTCTTCCCTATGCCATTTTATATAGAGTTTTTTTTGAAAACATCCCTCTAACTATTCACCAGATTTTTACTTAGTACTCAAACTATCAAAATGCTATACTTAGTTCTCCAACTATTGACTTGCATCCTATGTAGTCCTTCTGTTAAGTTCCAAACGGCCACAGTAGCCACTACAACAAATTACATAATTCCCGACTAAAATTGCCGACTAAAAAAATTTTGGTCGCCAAATATTGAACAATTGCCGACTAAATATAAATTAGTCGGCAGAGGTGAAAATATTCCCCGACTAAACATATTTTAGTCGCTAATAGTATGTTTTTTCCGACTAAAAGAAAGTTTAGTCTGTGAAACTTAATTTTTTAACCACTTTAAAAAATCAATAAATAAAATTTATTTTCCCGATTAATTAATTGGTCAGTATTTATTAATATTCACCGACTAATTATAGGTTTAGCCGGTAGAAATCCTTTTTAACAAATTTAAAAAATTAAAAAATAAAATATATTTTCCCGACTAATTTATTTTGGTCGGCAATTATTTATTTTAGCTGACTAATAACAATTTTAGTTGGTAAAAATCATTTTTTACGAAATTAAAAAATCAATAAATAAAATACATTTTCTCAACTAAATTATGTTGGTCGGCAATTATTTATTTTAGCCGACTAATAATAATTTTAGTCGGTAAAAATCATTTTTTACGAATTGATAAAATAAAATCAATAAATATAATAGATTTTATCGACTAATTATTTTGGTCGGTATTTATTCATATTACCCGAGTAAAATACGTTTAGGCGGTAAAAATCACTTTTTACGAATTAAAAAAATCAATAAATATAATACATTTTATCGGTATTTATTAATATTAGCCGACTAATAATATGTTTTAGTCGGTAAATGTATTTTTTTTTGCCCCTCCCAAAAAATTTCAATAAAGGAATATTAATTTGTTCCAACTAAATTGATTACTCCGTACAATGCAACTTTTCTTATCAGAACTGTTCATTTTCTTTTCTTCTTAATTATAAGATTCTCATAAAATTTTGACTCAATTGGGTTAGGGAAATCCCTTTATCAACACATAAATTCTTAAATTAAAAAAAAAAAATTGTTGTCCAATCAAGTGTTTATCCATATGCGGTTCATTTTTAGGATGAATAATTTAATTTGTGTTATGTCAAAGATAGATGGTTTTTATTGCCAAAAAAGATCTCATGCGGGGCTCTATTAGTGCAGTGTAACACTTTAACGTCTCTGAAGGCATAAAATGTCTTTCGATCACGAGGTCGTCGATATCAAATGATCTCCGATTTTGGTGACAGTGCTATAATCGATAAGATGTGAAATCCTAACGGTTCAGATCAAACATTATAAATAATGGCTCGACAATTACCTTTACAATCTATACATTGAACTTACATGGTTCTAAACCAAGGTATCCTGCTATAGTCTAATGTACTCTAGCCATACGATCACGACAAATTTAATTATGACGATACATACTGTCCATTTTGTTATTCGATCTTGGTGTTTTAATCATTCTCACAATTCCTGACAAATTATTTGGTCGGAAAATATTTACATTTATTGACTAAATATACATCTAGTTGGGAAATGTCAATTTTTTTTGCCAATTAAGAAAATATCAATATTTGTTTCGATTACATTCATCACAATGCAACCTTCCCGATCAAAATTGTTCATTTTTTTCTCTTCTTAACCACAAGATTCTAGTAAAATTTTGCCTCCATCAGCTTATGGAAGCCCCTTCATTGACACGAAAATTCCTAAATAAAAAGAATTTTGGTGTTAAATAAAAAGACATTTTGTTGTTCGATCAAGTGTCTATCCATATACAGTTAACTTCATTCTAGGTACAAATGATCTAGTTCGTATTACGTTAAAGATAGATGATTTCGATTGCCCAAAAAGAGCTAAGGCGTGGCTCGGTTTGTACGTTGTTACACTTAAATGTCTCTAAATGCATTAAATGTCTTTCGATCATGAGGTCACTAATAGCTAATGATCTTTGATTTTTGTGACAATGCTATAATCAGTAAAACATAAAATCCTAACAGTTCAGATCGAGCATTAAAATTAAAAAGTCGGCAACTATCTTTAAAATCTATACATTCAATTTATTTGTTTCTAAATCAATGTCTTGTGCTCTAGTCTAATGTACAGTAGCCAAGCGACCACAACAAAATCACAAAGATCGATATCGTTCATTTTGTTGTGCTTCGTGTTCTAATCATTCTCGTAAATTTTTGGGTCTATCAGATTTTGAAAGCCCATTGACTGGGACACGGATTCATTATTAAAATGATATTTTATGTCTAATCTTGTACGTAATGATAAGAGATTTACTTCATTTATTGCCGGAATGATCTAATTCCTTCTACGTAAAAGATAGACGGTTCCGATTTATAAAAAATAGCTTAGGTGGTCCTCGAGTAGTGCACTATAGTCTACAAGACTTTAATGCCTCTAAAAGCACCGAATGTATTCCGATCATGTGATTGCCGACATTAACGTCTTTTTTTTTGCTATTTGAACCGCCTATCTTTTATACAATATGAATTAGATTAATTTGTATCAACATGAAGTTAATCGTGTATTGTTAGACATTTGATCCGACGAAAAATATAATTTTGTTAACCAGCAATTAGAGCCCACCAAATATTTTTACCAAAATCTAAAATCAGAAATTTGCCGACTAAACTAAATGTAAATTTAGCCGGGAAATATAAATTTTTACGCGGCAATTGAAATTTTCGTGGAAAAAGGTGGCGGGATTTTTGTAATTCCCGACTAAAATTTAGTCGATAATTTATTTTTCCCGAGTGAAAATACGATGTAGTGTACACCTGATCTAAACTCTATCCCTAAAGTACAGGTCCCCTTCTCTTCTCTTCTCTTCGTCACTTCGCTTCCTCCAAAAATACACGCCGCCTACTGCGCAACACAGGTCTCTCTCTCTCTCTCTCTCTCTCTCTCTCCGCGCCATGGGTTCTGATTGACGCCATGGCCAGCAACTCGCTTCTTAAATCCAAACCCTCTATCAATTGCAGAGCTGCCTTGCTTGAATCTAGGGTTCTCCGCCACCCCTCTCTCTCTCTGTTTCTCTCTCTCTCTCTCTCTCTCTACGATGTGTTCCCATGTTTTTAGTCTTGTGTTTACATGTTTACATATGCTGAATTTGGTTTCAAAATGTGTTCTTGTGATGTTTTCATTTCATTGTCTTCGTACATTATACTGCCATTGGAAATGTTTAATTTTTGAAGCTATTAAGAGCTTTTAGCATCAATTTTTTTAGACTAAATGTTGTTCTTACCTCTATAGGTAATGGGTCTTGAACTGGGTAAAGTGAATTTGAACAAAAGCATACGTATTTATGTATGTAGTTAAAATTGGTAATAATCTCCTACCAAAATCGTAGTAAGGTAGAATTAAAGATTTTAATTCTTTTTATGTAACCTCTGTACTCAGCTGAGTAGATGTGGATTTCGCATGTAGGGATTTATTGTTCAATTTCATCTAATTCTGAGTGAACGATTCTAAGTAGAAAAATGGTGTTGGAAGAATTCAGATGAGAGAATTCGGATCTCGCATCGCTCAACAGGTACAATACAAGCTCAGTCTTTGTTTTGCATGTGTTGAATATATTGATTATCTACTGATTTGGTTGATTTCTCTCATAATCTGGGTTTTGCATGTGACTGTTATATGGTGAAAAATGTACCACATTGAACCCCGAAATTTACTCTCACATTAATTACTGATTTGGTTTATTGCTCTCTTAATTTGGGTTTTCTTCCATTTTCCTTATATACTAGTTGTCTAGTCTTTATGGAATAGGAGTATAGGACTCCTGGAACTGCCTTCTTACCTCTCTCCCTATGCATAGATGAACTGATGCAGAATATTATGAACTTAGAGTGCGTTTGGTACCTGATATGCTATCATGAACAAATTTCACCTTTTTGGTATTAGAACTCGGAGGATGACTTATGAGACATATCTCTTCTTGAATTGAATTATGTGATAACAAGTTTTTCTCCTTTTATAGTTGGGATAAGTTTTTTACCTTGCCGTTAGTACGTTCCATTTGTAGTTTATTGAAAAACTGGGCATAAGTTCTTTTATAGAATCAATGCATTGGCCTTTCTGCATTGCCTCATGGAGAAGCTTTTGGGACTTGCGGCGTTGAGATGATATTCCAATGCATCACAACCTATGACGCATGGGTATTTCTAAAACCATGCCATAATAGTACCCATAATGTACCAGGTGTTTACGTGAAATACTTACCAAAGTTTTTTTTGTATTGTTTTTGCCGTTCCTCAAACTTTTTCCAATATATACCTAAGTTGTACCACATCCCAAATAGTATTTTGTTTTACGTAAAAATGAAGCTAACTTCACAAGACTTTTTCCTATGCATAGCATGCTCGTAGAATTAAGATTTTGGTCTATTATTTGGTTGGTATAATGACATTTGAATCTAATTTGTACCTTAAGTTTGGCATTGAAAAGCGGGATTATTTTTTGATTAAGTCTTACCTTTTTTCTTTTTAATTAAGTCATGTCACTATTACCTTAATTTTATGAATACTTATTGTATGTAACACCTACCTCTAAATATAAAAACATATTTTTCCAGCCGTATCCAGTTGTACATGTATTCTATCTTTTAGCTTTTACTGTATCGACCTACCCGTAGTCCCGTACAGTAGATCGCAACACATTTCAGCATGCTAACAAATAGTTATGGGAAGATATGTAATGAGCGATACTTTATTTGCCCCTCACCTCAGGAGGCGAAAATAAAGAATGAAATTATACTGAAGGTCATGTTGAGAAACATTCTTCCGCTGCGTGTTTCTGAACGTGCACATGGATTTCAACTTATAAGTGAATCTGCACTTCTGATCTTGTTAGGTTATCATTGTGGTTGAGTAATATTTTCGATTAGCCAGTAATTTCTTTTTTTTGACAACTCAAGGTGTCCAAACCAAGTTTTACACACTTGTTGCAAGTGTGTTGGGTCATATCAAGATGCAATCGATATTTTTCATTATGACATCTCAAAGTGTTCATGCCAGGTTACACGCATATTTACTTTTATCCCGTTAAGGCTAGTTAGCAACAGTGGCAAGAAGTGGCGTCATCTAAACAACAAATTTTCCTCTTTCTTCTCTCTCTCTCTCTCTCTAGACCCACAAGTGCTGTATTTATTTTCTGGTTTTGATTGTTGGCTGTGCTCAAGTTTATGGAAGAGTGGTGTTACTCTTCGATTTTTTTAGGTACAATTGACTGCCTTTTTCGTGTTTGACAGAATGCTTCACTCATCCTTTATGTACGAATTCATTTGGCAAGTTGAAGGTGTTGACAATTGAAAGTATTCGGATCTCGCACCTCTCAGTTCTCACTAGGTATGATTTTCTCTCTGCTTTATCTATGATTTATGTGATATGGTTTTTCAACCCCCTTAGAATTCATACACAAACTACAATCTCTGATATGGGTTTCTTTAATCCTTCTATAATCGATAGAGAAAGAAAATGGAAAATGCATTATTTCAATTGGAGATTTTGGGGTTAATTCAAGTGGGTTTGGTGTGGTTTAGGTCATGCGTTAATTTTTTGTGCCTAATTTGTATGCGCGCTCAAGGATCCATTTATCATCTAACTAGCTGTAATTGAGTTGGGTGGTTCATGTGTTCATACAACAACATACTGGATTCTGACCTTGCGAGCAGGTTTATTAGTGCATGTTAGTTTTGCTGTACGTTTACTTGTTCCACTTTTAAAGTTCAAAAAGGGTTGAAAAATGAGACAATTGTAACTTGAAAAACAAAAAAAAAAAAACTGATATACCACTATTCTCTTAAATGGTTTACTGCTCTAATAAATGGAAGGGAAAAAATATTTGTTTTGAACATGTGGATAGTAACAATTGTTATTGGAAGTGAATGAATAACAATTGTTCTTTTGACAGTGTTCTTATGCTGCGTTATTTATTCCTTTCTATTTTGTGCATATACTTTGGCCATATGTAGTGTTGTAAAAAAAAACATAGTAATGTTGTGTAATCTTTAATTAATTTTGTAGGTTATAAGTAATGGACAAGAGTTGGATGACAATAAGAAATAGGTTGGCTAGTACAGAGTATAAACAAGGGGTGAAATCTTCCTTACAATTTGCGATGGAGAATTTAGGACCACAGCTTGAGATTCGGTGTCCATGTAATGAATGCATCATCCTAGAATTGAAATGCATTATCATGAATAACTGAGTTCGATAGAGAGCAGATGTTGGCAAATCATAAGTTACTGAATATGATGTTCTTTACTTTCTCCATCTTAGAAAGAGGTATCTTTGGGATTGTCTTGCCTGAATTTTTTTGAATTCAATACTTTTTGTTCTTGGTATTTTAGGAAGTCTCACTTTTGAGTTATTTTTACTGCCAATTTTTCTGTTACTCTAATATCTAAACTTTCATGATACAATTCACTCCAACTGTTGGCAGGTGCTTATATGGCACTTGAAGACTTAGATACTTGGCATCTCCAAAATTTGAACTACTTGTAAAAAAAATATGAACTTCATCTAGAAAATTACGACTACTTTTACTGAAACTTAGCATCAACATATTTGTCCTTTGACTTTGCAAGTGGGATGACTATTAAAATGGGAATCTCCAATAGTCCTTTTTCTTAGATCGATACTATGACATTAGAAACATGTATATATATAACAACATGGTATATTGCTTTTGCTATGCCAAGTTTTACACCCAAATCCCCAGGGAGACTAACATTTAAATGGGAGAGAAACAAACTATCGT
Organism: Rhododendron kiyosumense; assembly: GCA_019656275.1. NCBI lineage: Eukaryota > Viridiplantae > Streptophyta > Magnoliopsida > Ericales > Ericaceae > Rhododendron > Rhododendron kiyosumense. The sequence continues at coordinate 4,097 of BPLS01016132.1, read as the reverse complement.
TTCTTTAACATAAATAAGGGTGTCAAACAACATATGAAATCTTCAAATTTGGAGATTGCAAAAACTTTCTCGGACTTGAGAGCAGCTCCAACACTACCATCATGATCAGCTTAGAGTGGATAAAGACTAAGTAACCAATTGAGTGCTAGATCACCCCAATGACCAGCCAATTTGAATGAGAAATCTGTGTTGCCATTTGGAATATGAATTCTGCTGCCTAATTTGGCAGTTCAAAAATTGGTATTTATCAGCTTCTTGTTATAATTTGTCTTTGGTTGGCCATTTTTATGGACTACAGCAGGCAAATAAATTGCAATGGACACTTGCATTTGTTCCACTAATTAAAGCTCTGCAACTTACTTTATCATTCATTTATGTTCATGCTTTGTGCAATGGGATACACTAGTTCATAAATATAAATGATAGATTGTTCTTTTTTTTGGTTTTTTATAGGGACGACGGCATTTAATGGAGAATCGCGCAAGATGTTGGTTATTGACTATGAAGATCGAAGTTGGATTTTGGTTGTGGACGTGCTTGGATTTTTTTTGGTTATCTGTTTGTTGAGGTTGAACTATTTAGTATTTTGCGGTTCACGGGGTTTGTTGAAGTTGAACTAAGTTTGGATTTTTTTTTATTTTTCAGTCGTGGTGGACATGTTATTTTGCACTTTATGAATTTTTATACAAGTTGTTTTTAAACTATTGGGTGGCTCTCTCTATTTATGAAAGTTTGTATTTATTTCTTGGAAATTTTATTTTGTATTAATTGCATTTGGTTGGCAATTTTGTGGATGCAATGATTGTTGCTGCAATTTATAGGGAATAATAATGCGAAAAAATTTGTAGAAAATTCTGGAATGAGAAATTAGTATGGAATATTTCCCGACTAAAGTTTAGTCGCCAATGGGTCTAAATTAGTTGATTTAAAAAGACATTTGCCGACTAAACTGTTAGTCAGTGGTAATTAAAGCACATTCTCCTACTAAATAATTAGTCGGCAAATAAGACATTCCCCGACTAAATAATTAGTCGGCCAATATGGAACACATTCCCTGACTAACACCTTAGTCGGCAAATATGTTGCAAATCCCAGACTAAACAATTAGTTGGCCAATAATTGTACATTCGCTGACTAAGCTTTAGTCGGGCAATAGTCCCATATTTGCCGACTAAATACATGTGGCGACTAATTATTGGTCGGAATATGTTAGTCGGTAAATATATTTACTTTCGCCGACTAAACCTTTTTTAGTCGGTAACAACCTTTGCCGACCTCGTTCCACCGACTAACGTGCCGACTAAAATATTTAGTCGGGAAAGACATTTGCCGACTAAAATACCTACCATTGCCGACTAAACAGTTAGTCGGGAATGGTGTTTTTTCTTGGACGGCAACGTTTTGTTTAAAAAAAAAAGTTTCCAATCACCAATTTGCAATCCTATAGAGTAGAAACGTGATTATGAGAGCTTTAGAGACAAAATTTGATTATGTCTCTTTAGAATAATATGATCAGAACAATAAGATCTTCACACCCATTCAAACGGATTAAAATTTGAGCACTTAATTTTTTAACTATATTTTTTAATATATAAACCGTCTCAAAAAAATTAAGTGCTCAAATTTTAATCCGTTTGAATGGGTGTGAAGATCTTATTATTTTGATCATATTATTCTAAATAGACATAATCAAATTTTGTCTCTAAGGCTCTCATAATCACGTTTCTACTCCATAGGATTGCAAATTGGTAGTTGGAAACTTTTTTTTTTTAAAACAAAACGTTGTCGTCCGCTGTGCCAGTTTGGAACTTAACAGAAGGACTACATAGGATGCAAGTCAATAGTTGGAAGACTAAGTAAAGCATTTTGATAGTTTGAGGACTAAGTAAAAATCTGGTGAATACTTTGAGGGATGTTTAAAAAAAAAACTCTTTTATGTTCTTGTGTCATATGTATGGTTTATAGTACTAGGTTGTGTTTTTTTGTTTTTGTCGGCAAAAATCATTATTGTTAGAAGTTGATGGTGTTGAAGTTGCAATCGGGTTTGTAACTAGATAGTGCATAAAAAGGTTATGAAATTATTGTTACATAGTCGTACCATGTAGGATTTAATTTTATCATATTAAGGAGTAGGTGGGATTTGTGTCTGTATCCATAAATAGGGAAATGGGCGCGGAACCAATCAAGTTAGAGGCAATGACCCAACATCACTAATTTTGTTTTTCCTCATAATAAAAATTGGTTTGTCACTTGTTAAGCATATGAGGGGTATAGGTGGCTAGATTGAAGCAACTCTACAATATATAGTTTATTTATAATATTATTAAATACTCCCGAATCTTTTCTTAGTATTGCATATTGGAGTGGATTTCATCGCAAAGTGTATGACTCGTACCAATATTTAACGGAGAGTTCTAGAGTATCATGTCATGGTGCTACAAGGGCATTGAATAATCAATTTTTTTACATTTGACAAATTAATTTTCACAATACACATATACTTGCACTCGTTTCGACACCCCACACATTGAAGGTATAGTGTGTGTGAGTCCCAACATGAGAGTGAGTGTGTGAAACTAAGTCAGCGTGCATGTAGAATTTTTGATGAATAATCGTTTGGTCATTTACACCATGTATTAAATGCAACCCTTCTTCTCTCTCCAAAATCCCCTCTCTAGCTTCTCCCTAAAACTCCTTAGATCTAGGGTTTCCGCGCTCCTCTCTCTCCCTCTCATTTTCTTATCGTTTGCTAATCTCTCTCTCTCTCTCTCTCTTATTTCAAAATGATCGGCGAGATAACGAGACAACTGGAGGTGGTGGTGATGATGTTGGAGCTCTTGGATCTTGATGGTCGGTCTTCTCTAGGTCATTTATGGGGGTCGGATTAGCAGCTTATCGATCGGCGATCGTTGTTGGTAGGTTCGGATGGCGACGGGGTCGTTCTTCGGTAATTCCTTGGTCACTCTGTCTCTCTCCTCTTCTCTCTTTGTTTTCTGATTCCCTTCCCTAGTGTATTGTACCAATTCTTCTTCATGCCTTCATTTGGTTCTGCGCCCTCAACGGCCTTTCTTATTTGTCTTTGTTTCGATCTTCCAGCTGATGTGTTCCTGGGTTACTGGTGTTCTGCCTAATGGCATGGATGATGTGGTGGAGGCTTGAAGTTTGGCGGCGCGGCCTCCCTCCCAACTTACTGCTCGGTGGCTTGATTTCGCTTAATAGCTAGGTTGAGTGCTCACGGCAGATCTGTGGTTTGTTTCATCGGTTGTTTTCTCTTGTGGTGTTGGTAGGTGGCGCTTGGTTTTTTCTAGAGATGGTAGTCGGTGGTGTTGGTGGTGGTCTAATTGTTGTGGGAGGCAATGGTTGGTTGGCAGATTGTTTGAAATTGTATTGTATATTAAGTTTAGGTTTTGGGTTTTCTTGGGCTGAACGTAGCCCATTTTGGTGGGTTAGGATTTTTGTTCTTTATTATTTGATTTGGGCATTTTAGGCCAACAGGGTTTTGGGCTTTGTCCCTTAGGTGAGTATGGGCTTTGGTCCCATTTGTCTATATTTTTAACTTTTGGTTGAATTCTCCTTCCCCTCTTCCCATTTATAAAATTATTATTTTGCCGATTAAAAAAAAAACTCAATAGTTATTTCTCATCCCAACAATACCTGGAGATACACACTTGGGCACAAACACTTGTTTACATATTAACATTGTACATACAACAACAGTGCTACTTGCACATATTTTTGTGCACATATCATACACATACATTTTTGTGGGGTCTATATCAGAGTCCTACAAAATAATCTAAACTGCTTATCTTTTTTAAAATATTTTTTGGAGGTTTCCCGTAAAAAATCAACTCTAACGGATATAGATAAGGGCTTTCTTAGAAATCGTAGGGCAAAACAGAATGATTCACCTTACAATTTTTGAGAAAGCCCTTACCGATATCCATTGGAGTTGATTTTTTACGGGAACTCTCCAAAAAATATTTTAACAAAGATGAACGGTTCGGATCATTTTGTGAGATCCCGATATAGGTCCTACAAAAATGTATGTGTAACGCCCCGATTTTTCAAGGAATTTCGGAAGCATTATACATAAA